>CABHPR010148124.1:0-31363 GCA_902168415.1 Peromyscus melanophrys | reverse complement strand
GAAGAAGAAGAAGAAGAAGAAGAAGAAGAAGAAGAAGAAGAAGAAGAGTGTTCATTAGAGCTTGGTGGGGTCACTGGTAGGTTTGAAGTGTAAGACAATTATTTCCCTGCACCTGGATCTATCAGTAGCAAACAGTTCAGCAGTGAGGAGCTTTGGGGCCCCTTACTCCTTCCATGCAGACCTGACGGTTGATAGGCCTGTTCTTGTGCAGACTCAGCACAGGCACCTGCAGCTGCTGGCAGTCCAGGATTGCAATTCTAGCTCTTGTATTGTTTCTTCCTCCCTCTCCTGCAATGCTCCCCGAGCCTTTGAGGGAATGATACAAAAGTCTTGTTTAGGGGATGGATACTCACTTACCTATCACCTAGCACCTTGTACAGCAATGAGTTTCTGCACTCTCCACCGCTCACTGATTAAAACTGAGCAAAGAATTTGTGCAAACAAATATTCAGAAGGCAGTCCGACACCACATCTGCTTATTTAAACAACAGCATTCTGCTCCTTGCTAAAGCCTAGGTTCTCCCCCACCATGGGTTTTAGATCAGATTTACAATACCAAGAATGAATTCTCACTGTGGAGTGGGTCTGAAATCCAGTCAGAAAACCACCATTCACCTCACCGTATTGCCAATATTACACAGATGGGCACAGTTTGCTTGGCAAGATGGCCTCATGGATCCTAAGGCTCACATCTGGGCAGGACCACTGATGATGCTTCTCCTCCAGCAGTCTGCACAGCACCCCATGAGAGCTAGCCGGTAAGGAGGGAGCTTCCATCTCAGTTTCAGCCTGGGTTTTCTGTATCATGCTTCCTAGGTATATGGTGTCTTCAGAAACAGGGTCTTACCATTTAGTTCCAGTGGGGGACCAAGAAGAATGGCAAAATCTGTAATGTTTCGAGAGCTTCTGTGATCTCCATGACCAACAATATTATGAGGAAATATCCCACCCCTGGCACTGGGATTTCTGTTTAATAACCCATGGCCTCTGCTTCTTAATCACTCTGTCCTTGTTTCATGGGGAAAATGTGATTCAAGCATAGCATTCCTTTAGCACAGATGGCTGTAGCAAGTCTTTCTCTATCCTGCCATCCAGCTCCCAAATGAAAGGCACAGAGACTTCTTATTAATTATGAAAGCTCGACCTATAGCTTAGGCTTGTTTCTAACTAGCTCTTATAACATGAATTAACCAATTTCTATTCATTTATGTGCTGCCACGTGGCTCATGGCTTGTTACCTCATCTCCTACATATTGTGCTTCCTCTGCATCTGGCTGGTGACTCCTTGTAACTCCACCCTTCTTCTTCCTAGCATCCTCTGTGCCTAGAAATGCTGCCCAGCTATTAGCCATTCAGCTTTTTATTAAGTCAATCAGAGTGACATACCTTTACAGTGTACAAAATGATTATTCCACAACAGATGGCCTTGCTTCACGTAGGATCCACAAGGCTTTTTATAGTTTTAGTACCCTCTAAGTATAAACATAGGAGATTAGTTCCAAAATTTCTCACAGATAGCAAACAATATGAATGCTCAAGACCCTTATCTATAATGGCATGATATTTGCATATAAGCTACCTATATCCTCCCATGTACTTTAAATCTCTAAATTACTCATAACCCCTAGTGCATGTAAATGCTATGTAAATAGTTATTATACTATATTGTCTAGAGAATAGCAATGGAAAAAGTTTGTAAATGTTAAGGACTCATGCTTTTTAAAATTTCATCTATAATTGATTGACTGTGGATATGGAGGACCAACTGCACAGATGTGTCTAAGAGTCTGTCTGATTCAGTCTGTCTAGAACTGATGTTCATAGAAGAATAAAGGTAAAGAAAACTGTAAATGTAGCAACATTTAAAAATGAAAATGTAAAGTATTAGACTAATACCATGGGTGCTGGGGTTGTGAGAGTATGTTTGGTGGGATCTAGATGGCTATACAGAAAAAGGAAGATAAAATTTTTTTCCTTAGTCAGCTAAGATAATATATGAGAATGCAAGTGGTCACCTATGATTAAAAAAAAATAACCAAACAATATCTGAGCAATATTTCTAGTTAACAGACTCAGCATTATTGACTATAAAAAAGGTGTTAAGAGTATTAGCTATACTCCTTTTATAAAAGATTAAAAAACATAATTATGTATAGGGGATATGTAGACATGAGTGTGGGTACCTACAGAAGACAAGGGCATCAGATTTCCCTGGAGCTGGAGCCTGTAGCATGAGTCTTAAAGAGTCTTATTAATAAAATCAAACCCGAGGCCAGTTATTGGGGCGATTACTGGAAGGTCAGAGAGACAGAATAAGCCACAGCTATCTCACCTCGCTGGATCCTCAGCTGGTCTTGTTTCCTCAGACTGGATGCCTCTATGTCCTCATATCCAAATGACTCTCAGCTGATCTGCTGCTAGAAGCCTGAATGCTTAACCAGGCCAAATGCTTCTCCAGGGCAAATGCCTCTCCAGGGCAAATGCCTCTAGTTTCTGGTCCTCACGCTTTATATACCTTTCTGCTTTCTACCACCACTCCCTGGGATTAAAGGTGTGGCTTTCTGGGATTAAAGGTGTGTATCACCGTGCCTGGCCATCTCCAATGTGGCCTTGAACTCACAGAGATCCAGAGGGATTTCTGTCTCTGGAATGCTAGGATTAAAGGCGTGTGCTACCACTGCCTAACCTCTATTTAATATTGTGGCTATTCCGTCTCTGACCCCAGATAAGTTTATTAAGGTACACAATATTTTGGGGAATACAATACCACCTGACATGGGTTCTGGGAACCAACTCTGGATTTCTGCAAAAATCAGTACAGGCTTTTAACTGCCAAGCCATCTTCCAAGCCCTCTCTTGATATTTTTCAACTGTAGCACATTATAAAGTCCAACTCAACAATCATTGATAGGAATACCACACAGATATGTCAAAACTATCATTTATAATGCTGTAAATGAGTGTTAGGCATCCACGGTTACATGGATGGTAGGTTTGATGGTGTGTACCCTATGCAGTTTATAATATAGCTATAAACCAAACAGATTTTTCATATGTTTTTTATTGAATGTATTAAAAGTTGGTCGTTTAACTGGAGCTGGAGACACACACTTTGAAAGAAAGAAGAGCTTTTCTAAACTTTCAACTGCTGCGTGAGAAAATGCAACTAATGATTGCAAGTCACAAGGAGGAGCTCCTTTAGAAGCTGGGCTTGCTGAATCATGCCTGGTCATGAACTGGCCCCCAAGACTGATTAATTGTAAACAGCTGTGTCTGCATAAGGCCTGTCTTCACTTGAGAAGGTCAGCAGCTCCTAGAGGAAACCTTGGTTTAAATCTTCCTAGAAAGAAAAGACTACCTAACACTGTAAGAGAGTGATGGTGTGAGAATGGAGATAGAACCAGACTGAACTCTGTTGTAACTTGCTAAGCATTGTTAATAATTGTGGTACCTTGACACTATAACACTTGGACCACAGCATCAGAGCCCTCTGAAAGCAAAATGTAGCTTCAGCATCAGTTTAGAATTGTAGAAGGCAAGCCTTGGAAGGGGCCTTAGAAATACCTCAATCCAAACTCATTTCTTCCTACTTTAGAACAAACTGTTCCTCTAGAACCAAGGAAGTAATGTTCCTAAGGTAGGAGAGCATGAGTGTATGTGTGTGACTGTGTGTGTGTGTGTGTGTGTGTGTGCTTGTTCATAAAACAACTTATGACTTTAATGTATCAGTTCCAAAAGAAATGTAGTGGACCACATAACATAATACATAATAAGAAAAATAAATAAATAAACAAACACTGTAGTTTAAAAAAGGAAATACCCAAGGGTCAGGATAGATGACTTAGTGATTGAGAACACAGTACCAGTGCTCTGGCAGAGGACTGGAGTTTGGTCACAGCACCCACATTTGGGGGCTCACACAGCCACTTGAAACTCCAGCTTAGGGGATCCAATATGCTCTGGCTAGGCAGACACCTCTCCCCAGGTGCATATAGACACATGTACACATAGACGTGGACATACACACATGCACACAGACACACAAATAAGCCTTAAAAAGAAACTTTTTTAAAAAAAGAAATGCAAGTATTTTCTTGAGTTTTTTCTTTTTAACCTCTCAGAGCTATTGACACCCAATGCCTTGCTATCCGCAGCAGATGTCAAGGGGCGCTATAGCACTGGCGAGAAAAAAAAGGAGAACTAACAGGCTCTTGCATTCCCATTAGGATCTGCCCAACCCCCAGGACAAATGGCCCGTCATCCACTAAGCTACCACTTATTGATGCGTATTATTATGGGGTGTTTTCAAAACACCAAGAGGCCTTCAGGAGCTCACCATACAGTATTACTACTGATACTACTGTGACTACAGCTACTACTGTTGCTTAGCCAAAAATGTAAGAGGCACACAGATCTAGAGATGGGTGCAATAGCAGTGATCTGACTTTTAGGGAAGTCTTCATGGATGGTTACACTTAGGCTGGTTTTGAAGGACCATAGAACTTGTGCTCACAGGCATTTTGAGAAGCCCAGTGTGTGTGTGTGTGTGTGTGTGTGTGTGTATGTGTGTGTGTGTACATATATATATATATAATGTGGTAATATGTATATACATGTGTGCTAGTATATGTGGAGCCCAGAGGTTGTCTTCATTGATTACTTTACACATTTTTTGGACAAGTCTTTCACTGAATCTGGAGCTTAATGATTGGCTAAGCTGGATGGCCGATAAGCTTATGGAAACTGCCAACTTCACCCTACCCCCAGCACTGGATTACAGATGTGTGCCACCCAGCCACTCACATGGGTGCTGAGGATCTGAACACACGTTCTCATGCTGTGTGGCAGGCACTTTACCAAATGAGCCATCCCCCCATTTCCAAGAGGGGGATATCTAGTAAACAACAGACACTGGTATGAGCTAGGGTCATCAGAATAAAGCATAGGAAGAAGATTGTTGAGAGCCACTGCTGGGAAGAAAGACTTAGGGAAATCATCAGAAATGAACCATGGTTTGCCTTCTTGTCTAGGTATTTTCATCATGGTAGAAAACATTTTAAAAACGTAGCCTGTCTTTATAGCCTATACTAACCATGTCAATTAAGAACACTTGAAGAAAATAGATTTCAAAAGAAGTAATATTTTTCTATCACTTAATAAATTGCTCTGACTGGGCAAGGTGGCGCATTCCTATAATCTGACCTTATAAGAGGCAGAGGTGGGAGGGTCACTAAAATCTGGAGGCTGGCCTGGTTTATTAAAAAGTTCCCAGGCTAGCCAGTGTTGCATATCGAGGCTGTCTCAAAAACAAAACACGAAAAATAATTTGCCCCATTTCCCTCCAGTACTCTCTTCATGGATCTGAGTATACTAATCACAACGCCACCAATAATGTTCTAATTACATTTGAGTTCTGACCCACGCACAATCTCAGGCATGAGTTAAGTCTTTTAGGAAAAATACATGTCCAATACATGGGTTAGTTTTTCCAGATGCTTGTGAGAGGGCATAGATCTCTCTCTCTCTGCCCTGTAAGGCATGCTGTGCTGTGTCTTCATGGGTAACCTTGATTGGTGACCTCTTGACAAGGGGAGGGGGGCGGCGGAAGAGGGGGGGCATTGCTCAGTTCGCTTCTGTCATTTATGTCAATCATTTTATGACATCACTCTCCAGTCCTGTGTCGTCAATTGTGATTCTCATCTTTGTCCATACAATAAGCTAGTGTTCCTTAGATTGTATGTGCACAGGAGTTCCCCTAGCATCCAACTTAAAGGCAGGATCAGACACAATAGGCATGGGTCTCTCTGCTGCCTAGTGAGAATGTCTGCTGCAGGTATTGACTAATGCTCAAGGAAACAGAGCAGAACTTCTTGTTTTCCCAGGTAGTACCGAGTGCTGGGGACCCCAGAGGGACAGTGATGTCAATAGGCAGCAGGTGTGCCAGGAATGTCCCCATTAGCCAGTTAAATAACTTCATGGCATATAGTAGACTCCAAGTGTTACTCAGTATCGTCATAATAACTTATTTCCTGCTTCTGTTGTTAGAGCCCACTTCACTTCTTACAAGGGCGAACACTTCCCAACATTATGTATATTTGTTTTGGTATTTTTTTTGAGACTGAGTCTCTCTACATAGCCCTGACTGTCCTAGAACCCACTATATAGACCAGGCTGGTCTCGAACTCACAGAGATCTGCCTGCATCTGCCTCCCAAGTGTTATGATAAATAAATTTTAAGTAGACATCATAGCTGTCTTGTTTTCTCCTTACCTTTCCTCAAACGAGTGATCATCTGCTTCCATACTGTGGTCGACCCTTTATTCTATCCTGTCCATGTGGGTCCTGGTCAATTCCATTCCCATTGGAGGGTTAAACATCATATTCTATTTCTGCCGTCATTCAGCATATCTTCAGGCTTTTCTCCTATGCAGGTCTGTGACTGGGGCTGTTGTAGTCTAGTTTGAGAAAGCAGAAATAGAGCTCTAATGGGCCAAGGGATGACTTATAATAATCTGCTTGGTGCGAGTCTTCACAGAGGTCCAGCTTTCCTTCGCCCACCAACCCAGAGTCCTGGATTCTGTTAATTTCTAAATTACATAGACACGTGTAACATGCAGGTGACGAGGCATTTAGGACTGATTACATGTATGAAATGAATTGGCATCATGTTAGCATTATTGCTTAAGACAAGTATCTCGAGCACAGCTCTGCGAAGCCCACCTTGTACTTAAGAATCTATCATGGACCAGTAACGGCAATGTCTAGGACAGACTGCCTCCTGTCCTGCCACATCCCCAGGCTTCGCTCTGTTCCTTTCTTTGCATACTCTTCTTCTTCCTACTTTAGCCAAATTATGTGACTTCTATTTTCTCTGCCTGCATAAGCTCATTTTTTTTCTTTCTTTGCCATAGCCTGTGCTGGCTTCAGGGAACTATTTTAAACTCCCTGATTCTACTAGGGTCTCTTAGTGCTGTCTTCGTGTCTTTGTGGGATGCTGAATGCTTTGCCTGGCATGCAGTTCACTGCTTTACCTTTTCCTCACATGATATATATTTATTTTAGGTCTCATTTAACCTATTGTTTCTTTTCTGTTTGCTTTTGTTGTTGCTGTTGTTGTTTAAGATTTTTGTATGTGTGTGAGATGTGTGTACAGGTGTCAGTGGGAGGCAGAAGATGCCCTTGGATGCCCTGGAGCTGGAGATGCATTCAGATATGGGCACTGGGGACAAACTCTAGTCCTCTGGAAGAGCAGTCTGTGCTCTTAACCACTGAGCTATCTCTCCTGCCCTACTTCTTATTTCATTAGCACTTGTCTACTCTCCCTTTCCCCAAGACCTGCATGTAGCTCTGAGCTCCCATAACACCCCATCTCACGCACATCCTAACATATATCACTCTCTATGGTAATTGGACATATTGGTGTTTAAAGCTTCAACTAGTCTGGAGCAGCCCCTTGGCAATGGATAGTTCCCTGATAATTCTCTGATATTTAGTCAAGTATCTGCTTTCTAGTGGGTACTTGAAATATTTAAGAAAGAATAAAAGATGCTGGGTGTGGTGGCGCATGCCTTTAATCCCAGTTAAATGCAGAGGCAGGAAGATCTCTGTGAGTTCAAGGCAAGCCTGGTCTACAAAGCAAGTTCCAGGACAAACAAGGCTGTTACACACAGAAATCCTGCCTCGAAAAACAATCAAATAAATAAGTAATAGAATTTAATTATTTACCATTTTTAAGGAACACACAGCATAGCACTTTCAAACATAATACTTTATGCTTTGTAAAGTATCTGTATACAGCTTATCACTTCTGCTTTGTTTTTGTTTTTTGGGTTTTTTTTTTTTTTCCAAGACAGGGTTTCTCTGTGTAGCTTTGGAGCCTGTCCTGGAACTCACTCTGTAGACCAGGCTGGCCTCGAACTCACAGATCGGCCTGGCTCTTCCTCCCGAGTGCTGGGATTAAAGGCGTGCGCCGCCGCCACCTGGCTGCTTCTGCTTTCTTTAACAGTAGAATGCATGACTGCTTCAAAGATTATGCTCAGAAGCATTTTAGTTAATAACTACTCGTGAAAGATTTGCCTGAAGAAGTCCTATGCTTCTGGTTAAGCAAGATTTCTATTCCCTGAATTTGTACACTCTTGAGAAGGATAATTGTCATAGTCAAGGTTTCTGTTGCTGGGATGAAACACCATGACCAAAAAGCAAAGGGAGAGGAAAGGGTTCATTTGGCTTACACTTCCACACCATAGTTCATCATCGAAGGAAGTCAGGACAGGAACTCACACAGGGCAGGAGCCTGGAGGCAGGAGCTGATGCAGAGGCCATGGATAAGCCCTGCTTACTGGTGGGTTGCTCCTCACAGCTCTTTCTTATAGAACCCAGACCACCAGCCCAGGGATGGCGCTACCCATGATGGGCTGGGCCCTCTCCTATCAACCAGTAGTTAAGAAAATGCCTGCAGCCTTTTCTGAATTGACGTTCCCTGCTCTCAGATGACTTAACTTGTGTCAAGTTGACACAAGACTACACAGCACAGAGATGCTACCCATCACATATGATCTCCCTATTGAACACCTTACGGCTAGGATTTGTATTTTAGACTTGGATTCAAGACTGAAGGTGCCAGATTGGGAGGAGTATCCCAGCACTGTATCCGCTCTCCAGAAGGACAGGCTGAAATCCAAAGTTTCTTATCGATAGCCAACTATTAAGCAGTGAGTTAGTGATAGGGACAGATAATTGCCCAGGATTCTTAAGTCTCTATTCTTTGCCCCAATGAACGAGGCTTGCCTTTTGATGAAGTGGGAAACATGCAATAAATAGGAGACATAGCAATTTAGATGATTTTGTGAGTTCTAATAATTAGTCATCATAAAATAGAAAGAAACAAAAATCAAATCTGTTTCTTCTCGCATCTGCCGGGGTGATCGAGTGCAAACCTTTAACTGTAATCAAAGATAGGGTAAAATGTCAAAGCCGTGTGCTTTAAAGAACTTAATTAGGGATTCTGTTCTCATCCCAATGTAGCAAGCACTTTTCCTCCTTAAAGAAAAACATTCAGGGTATTTAGACATCAATTTGGATCATTTAGACATCAAACTTTTATTTTAAGAACTTAATGCTAGAAAGTTGTTCATGCTCTGGGGAAATCAAGGCTTGTATAGACTGAATTCGGGTCAGTTTGAGGTTTGGGATATCTTTTCTTAGTTATACATTGACCAACGAAGGGCCAAATATACCACAAGAGAGCATTAGAGGTTGACTTTGAGAGTAGAGGGCTATTGAATAGAGCTTAGAGAAGAAGTTGTTAGATGGTGGTGTATACCTTTAATTCCAGCACTAGGGAAGGAGAGGCAGCTGGATCTCTGTGAGTTCAAGGCCAACTGATCTACATAGCAGGTTGCAGGCCAGTCAGGGCAATATAGCATAATGACAGCCTATCTCAAAAGAAATAAAAAATTGTAAACTTAAGTACCAAGAGTTAGTGCTCAGTTTCCAACACTTTTACATTCATTCCTTTGCCTTACTCATGCCATAAAGAGACAAAAGAAGGTGGAGCAGGAAATAGATGAATGAATAAGTGACTGGATTATGACTAAGGCTCAGGGAGAAGAAAATACCTGAGACCACACCTTCACTGCAGAGTCAGGAGTAGAGCACAAGTCTCCACCAGTGCAGCCAGAGTATCCCCCATAGGAAGTTTCCATTTGTGACCTGTCCTACCTGGAATTTACAGATGTAGTGTAACTGCTAATATTTCTATTTAGGAGAACCTGAAGGGTTCCAGTGTTTCTCTGATTCTCTATCACATGATGTGTCTTAGGCAAATAGAAAGCTGATAATAAACTATCTTGCTCAAAGAAAACCAGAAGGCCAGCCTTCTTGGTGACTCAGGTTCTAGGCTGCAACCACTCGGGGATCTGGATCTAGAGGGGAGTGGGAGGCAAAGATTGTTCACTACTCAATGAGTAAGCACATAAAGAGAAGTGTGATTCTATAAACTGAAAACAGCAGCCCTTTGGGCTTAAAAATGATCATTAAAAAAAATGCAGACATAGAGGCTGGAGCTGGAACTTGTTATTCTTGCAAGGATCCAGGTTCAATTTCCAGCATCCATATGGCAGATAACATGTCTGCCACTCCAGTTCCAGGGGATCTGTGGTATGCGTGTGGTACACATACATACAGGAAGCCAAAAATTCATACATATAAAATTTAATAAGTTAAAATAAAAATGCAAATGTAAATCACTACTGCTGTGGGGCGGTCTGTATGTCAAATTGCTCTGATTGGTCAATAAATAAAACACTGATTGGCCAGTGGCCAGGCAGGAAGTATAGGCGGGACTAGCAGAGAGGAGAATTGACAGAACAGGAAGGTGGGAGGAGACACTGCCAGCCGCCGCCATGACAAGCAGCATGTGAAGATGCCGGTAAGCCACAAGCCACGTGGCAAGGTATGGATTAACAGAAATGGATTAATTTAAGATATAAGAACAGTTATCAAGAAGCCTGCCACGGCCATACAGTTTATAAAAAATATAAGTCTCTGTGTTTACTTGCTTGGGTCTGAGCGGCTGTGGGACTGGCGGGTGAGAGAGATTTGTCCTGACCATGGGCCAGGCAGGAAAAATCTAGCTACACACTACTCCATTATTTATTACAGAAGAAATTTTATTCAAGTTTGTTTATTTTAGCATTATTAATATTGCATATTCAGACCACATTTAAATTTTTCTGGTAAATATTTAGAAGAATCCTATTCAGTGCCAATGTTAGTAAGCTCAATGCAAACTTGCAGTACAGATTTTGTCTTGAAATTATCCTTGAGCACATCACACCCCTTTCCCCCTTGACTTTAGGACTGATCACTACTCTCTTAGCTTTTAGCTGGAGGCATGGTGAACAAAATATGGGAATATTTTATTTAAATTTTTTCCATACACTATATTTTGATCATATTCCTTCCCTTCCTAAACTCCTCCCACCTCACCCAACTTCAACTTAGTGCTGTTTCTTTCTCTGATTCTCTCTTTAAAAAAAAAAAGACAAAAACTCAAAACTCAAAAACTGAAAACTAAAACAAACTAACAACAGTAACGAGACAAAAAATGACAAGACAAAAATACCAAAACAAAGCAAAAAGCCCACACAATACCATAATGTCACTGCTCTAAAGGTGGTGGGACCTGGGAGAGTGGAGCCCAAAAATGAGGCAGATTAAAGTCTCACAAGATAGCAAACATTATCCAGAGCCTCTGACAATTTATACTGAGGGTTAAGAAAGGCCACATAGTGAAGTGCTCATGAGTTCATGCTGTATAAAATCAGACAAGCCACGAGTAGCAAAAACGTGTTTTTCTGTAGAGGCATGTAAGCATTTAATGGAATAACAACCGCCAGTAATAATGAATAGTTTGAAGTAAATTCACTCCTGTCCAATACACCTGGGAGGAAGATGTAAACGCATTCCAAGAATAATTCCATGATTTTTAAGAAACTGAGGTCTCAAGATCCTTGTCTTGTTTTCTTGGAGTGTTTTCACAGGCACTCAGAATTCCCTCACACGACTCTATTCCTGGACCGTGTTCTGACACCATAATATCCCCTCATTTTTACTTACATAATAAATGTGTTGAGTTCCCAGGTTGCTGTTGGTGCAATTACATCAGAGCACATGGCTCATCTGATTCCAGCTTTTCTGTATATGTTGTCTATCATTTCTTCATTTCCTGTCATCCTAGTCAGGTCAATATGAAGGCTATGAATGTAGTTGTATATGCATAGTCTCCATATGAAAGCATTCATAACAGTCTCTGTAAGAAAACAATCCCAATATTCCTTAGCAGATAGATAAACATAACAAGGCATATCCACAGATGAGTATGTTATTTGGGCATAACAAGTAATCAAAATATATGATCCACAGGTATCAGTATATGACACCAGAACACAGGCAAACCTTGAAAATTAGAACACATTATCCTAAGTGAGAGAAAGCACCTTCAAAAATCCATGCATTATGTAGGATTTACTCATGTGACATGTCTGGAACAGACAAATCTATACAGACAGAAAGTAGAGAGCCGTTTGGATCTACATGTGGGAATGAAGAATGACCACAAATGGGTGCTGGATTACTTACTGAAGAGATGAAAAATTCCAATATTAGAATGCAATAACAGGTCTACAATTCCATAAGTCCACTAGATTTACTAAAAATTACCTTAACGCTTCAAATGCATGAATCTTATGATACATAAACCATAGTTCAATAAAACTGCATGCATATGTGTGTGTGTGTGTGTAGAACACTTATAAATTCGTTTAACTGAGGGATCATTTTGTATGTAATCACATCTATTGAGAGCATCTGTCTGTCATTTATCAATCATTTGTTCTCTGTTAGTCGAAAACTGTCTTGAGCCGTGTGTAAGTGGTGGCACAGGCTGGTTATTGTAGCACTTGTAGGAGCAGAAGCTTTAGGGAAGCCCAGACCACACAGTCACTTGGAGGCCATTCAGAGAAAGACCCTTCCGCAAAAATATAAACGTAAAAATGTCTTGGAGTCTGTGATGCCTACTGAGTGGATGATACTGTGGATTACAGCCATTAGCAAAGTTTATTGTAAGCCTATTCCATGAACTCCTGGTTACTAAGTACAAGTAGATAATTATAGGGTTTCTGTATCACCATAATAGGTTTCTCTGCTGGCACGGTAAGCCAGATCAAGTCCAACTGAAAAAGTGAAAGAGTAGGTATATTTGAACATAGCAACTCCTGGGTGAGTCCTCCAGCCCCAGAGATTGGGGCCAGAGAAGTCACGAGGCCGAACAAAAGCAGGAAGTTAATATACCCTGTAGGCGAGGGGTGATGTCCTCTACAAGCTGGGTTTGTGCCCAAGTCTGGCCAAAAACTGACCGATTTGGGAGGGGTCTTGGGCTACTGGCAACTTCAAGGAGAGGAGCCACCGCAGCTGCCAAGGATACAGAACTGAGCTTGTTGGTGGCTTTTCTTTGTTGAAGATTCTCTGAGAGGGTGGAGTTTAGAGAGAGAGAGGAACGGGGCTTTCTGCATCAAGCAGGAATGAGCTGAAGGTTCCAGCCGAACAGATACTCTTCTATAAAACATCCTAAAGGGATTGGTAAGACTACTGCTAGAAGTCTTGGCTCTACATATAAAATCCTTGGACATCATCCTCGACTGTCTGTGGCTGTTGTATGAAAATAGAAGTACTTCTATTCCCCAATGGGCACTAGGCATCTCCAGGCTCACTTATCGCCATCAGAGAGACTCACAGCAGCTCCAGTCCCTTCACTGGGTGGTCTCAACCAAGCTGTCTCAACAGATCCCTCAATCTTACAGACCTTTGTGTTAACAGGTAGGGTGGTAATTCTATTTACTTTTCTCAGTTTTCCAAACCTAATAGCTAGGGGTGCCTTAGTTTGCTTTCCTGTTGCTGTGACAAACGCCATACCTAAAAGCTACTTGGGGAGGAAAGGGTTCATTTCATCTTACAGGTTATTGTCTATTATTGGTGCAACCCAAAGCAGGAACTCGAGGCAGGAGCTTAGAGCAGAAACCACAAAAGCACGCTAATTTCTGGCTTACTCTATGGCTCATATTTAGCTATTTTTCTTATACAGCCCAAACCACATTGGGGTAGGCCCTCCTCTGTAGTCGGAAGTTTTCCTGTGTCCCAGCCAGCCGGCAGTCAGGACAAATCTCTCCCATTCATGTCCCCCAAGTAAGCACATAGAGGCTTATATTAATTATAACTGCTTGGCCATTAGCTCAGGTTTATTACTGACTAGCTCTTACACTTAATTTAACCCATAATTCGTATCTATGTTTAGCCACGTGGCTTGGTACCTTTTCTCAGTTCTGCCTTGTCATCTTGCTTCCTCTGTGTCTGGCTGGCGACTCCTGACTCAGTCTTCCTCTTCCCAGAATTCTCATCTGTTTATCCCGCCTATACTTCCTGCTTGGCCACTGGCCAATCAGCATTTTATTAAACCAGTGTACAAAAGCATTATCCCACAGCACTCCTACATTAATTAGCAGCCAAAAAAATGTCCCACAGAGATGCCTACATGACAGTCTAATGGAAGCAGTTCAATGGAGCTACCCTCTTCCCAGGTATGTCAAATTGACAACCAAGATTAGCCATTACAGTGGGTCCATGGTAGGTACTTGATATAACAACAACAACAAAGAAAAAGGGACACAAATGGTGTGGTTTGGTGTTTGAGTTTCAGATTCTTTCCAATGAACACAAACCAAGAAGGAATAAAGTTCTGGTTACCAATATCACTGATTATCATGTATTGGTCTCCATGGGCATCACTACTGGGGACAATCACAGTCCTCCTAGGCTCTAGACTCAGTTGAAGTGAGAAGCCAGCATCCTGGTATAGGAGGTTGAACTACAATAGGCCAAAGTCATCTGGATAATCTGATTCTATACTCTGACAAGGTCTAACCAGAGATGTCTCTATAGCGATGCACTGAAAATGGGGTGAGATGTGCCAAACTCCCAGTATAGGTACATCATTGTTTCAACTCTTTTAAGACAATAAAGAAAGTGTGTACTGATGAAATATTCTAGTACCATTAAAAAATCCTACATTTAGGAGATATGGTGGTTTTAAGAAAATGACCATCAAAGGGAGCGGCACTATTAGGAGGTGTGGCTTTGTTAAAGGAAGCGTGTCACTGTGGAGGTGGGCTTTGAGGTCCCACATATGCTCAAGCCACTCCTGGTGTCTCAGTTCACTTCCTGTTGCCTGTGGATCAAGATGTAGAATTCTCCAGCACCACGTCTGCCTACATGCCACCATGCTCCCTGCCATGATGACAATGGACGAAACCTCTGAAATGACAAGCTGCCACCTCAATTAAATGTTTTCCTTACAAGAGTGGCCATGGGCATGGTGTCTCTTCACAGCAATAGAAGCCCTAACTAAGACAAAACTTGGTACCAGGGACTGGGATTGCTGTGATTGGCCTGACCATGCCTTTGTCTAGAGGAACTGAACTTTGGTACTTTGGGTTAGGAAAGTAGTGAAATGCTTTAAGCACTGCTTAACGGGCCATACTATTTGGAGCATGAAAGACAGTGGTGCTAAGAATTATTTGGTCTGTGGGGGGCAGGCTCAAGTGGTTTCAGAGGAGAAGAATTTTAGTATGTTGCCTAGATATCCTTCTTGTGATATTTTGGTGAAGACTGTGGCTGCTTTTGCCCTTGTCTGAAGAGTCTGCCTGAGGCTAATGTGAAGAGTTTTTGATTAATTCCTTTGGCAGAGGACATCTCAAAACAGCCTTGTATTAGCCTCTGTCCTGTGGTTATTAGTGGTAACTCTAATGAAGATTTATAATGAAAAGGAGCAAGCTGAGCAGGGTAAATTACAAAATGTAAAATGTGAGGAGAAAAGAAGCACCAGGAAGTGGAATGGAACTAAGTCCTGTGTTTAAGGAGATAAGCAGATTAAGAAATGGAATAAAAGGAGTGGTGACCTCAGGGCAAGATCCCACCTAGCTAAGTTTCCAATTTGTGAAAAGGAATTAAAGAAAAGCTTAGAGCTGGGTGTGGTGGTGCATGCCTTTAATCCCAGCACTTGGAAGGCAAAGTCTGGTGGATCTCTGAGTTTGAGGCCAGCCTGGTCTATAGATGATGATTCAGGACAGCCAAACTTAGGCGGCAAAGGAAACCATGGAAAACACAAAGCTGAAGTTATAACTGAGAGAGGGGACCATACTCCAGCCCCAGTAAGTATCAAAGACTATTGGGGCCCAGCTCCTCTATAGTCTTTTCCCAGAGTTCCAGAAGAGATGCTACCAGTGGCGAATTAATTAATCGGAGGGATTTTTGAATGAATCTGTGTACAGGAAACTCTTTAGTCCATTCACTTTATTTTTCTGAGTCAGTTCTCTCTCTACACGCTTCTGTTCTGCTCTCATACTTAGCTCCTTTCTTGCCTGATTTTCTCTACATTTTTCTGCTGTTCTAAGTTCTATCTTAATTCTCCCATCAAGTTCTTTCCCATCTGGTTCTTCCTATCTTAATTCTTCCCCATCTTAACTCTCCCTCAAACCTCTGTTGTTTACAGTTATACACCCATGCAATCAGCAATACTGTGGCCAAGGCAAGGTCACCAGACTTGAATTCTTTCAGGGTCAAAAGGAGGAGTGATAAGATCCACACAAAGAGCAGTGATTGTCAGCTATCATTAGCAACCCAAAAGGGAAGTGACTAGTGGGAATGAATCAACTAAGGGCTAAATTCAGTTAATAAATTGAAAAAGGGAATTTATGTGTTCAAACTATATTCTTAGAAGTGGTTAGGTACAATGTCAGGATTCTATAAGTCACTGAGTCACAAGTGAGAATAAACCTGCCTTTTTTTCATTTGGCACCAAAATCTGTCCAAGCTGTGCAGTTTTCTGGCAGGGCAGGGGAAGTGTAGTTAGGTAACTAGGCAACCTAAGTCCCAGCTTAATGTACCTGGTATGTAAAAGCCTTTAGTTCTGAGTTACTTGTTAAAGGAAGATCTAGAACTTAGAAGAAGGAGGGTTAAGCTTAATTAGCACATTCGCCTGGCCTAGGCGGTTGTCTCATTGTAAAATTTTATCTTCTCTCAGGAACAGATGGTCTGGATGCTTATCTATCTGCAGTCTGTCCTTAGAAGTCTGGGAAGTATCTCAGATAAAATACTTCCATCCGGAGAAGGTCCTGGCCACATGTTTGCTAGTGATGATAATTATGGAAAGATCTGAAATTAGAGGTCTGGCTGTGTGACTGCTGTCAGCACAGTTGGGGGATGTTATCCAAATACCCCAAGTGTATAGGGAACGTTGTGCCCAATGAATGATCAACCACACTGTTGGAATCAAATGGGAAAGCACACAAGAAATTCATTGCAGGAAACAGCTAATATACTCAAAAGCCAGGATTACAAAGACTCCTTGAGGCTTGGCTGTATGCTTTGGAGGAGCCCTGCTCTTCCAGTTATTAGCTTTGCCATAGTCAGCTGAATTCCTGCTTCACATTTGTGTGGATCACAGCAAGTAAGCAGCAGACCTTGGTAGCTTTGGCCACATGGTCCTGGCTTTAGAGTCAAGGACAGAAGAAAGATGCTATGGAATACTCCTCTGCGACTCAGGAAAGCTGCTGAGGCCAGTCATGTGTCAGTGGTGTCCCTGAATGGAGGCCTAGTACAGAGGTGTTGTGGAATATTATCTTAAGCTGTGTTACTTTTGTTTATGTTGCATTTGTTTAACTCTCTGAAGCTGTGTTAATGTGCCTGTCTAAAACATCTGATAGTCTAATAAAGAGCTGAATGGCCAATAGTGAGGCAGGAGAAAGGATAGGTGGGGCTTGCAGGCAAAGATAATATAAAAAAGGAGAAATCCGGGAAGAAGATAGAAAAAGGATCAAAGAACAAGAGGGAAAGGAAAAGGACTTCAGGGGCGAGCCACCCAGCCACCCAGCTACACAGCCAGACACAGAGTAAGAAGGAAAAAGAAGGTATACAGGAATAGAGAAAGATAAAAGCCCTGAGGCCAAAGATAGATGAGATAATTTAAGAAAAGATGGCTAGAAACAAGCCAAGCTAAGGCCAGGCATTCATAAGTAAGAAAAAAAATCTCTGTGTATTTATGTGGGAGCTGAGTGGTGGACCCCCAAAGAGCAAAAACAACCAACAACATTTTTGGCATTCCTATGTGGGGCTAGAGTAAAAAAATAAAAAATAAAAAAATAAAAAATAAAAAATCAAACAACAGAGAAGCTATGAAGGTAAAGTTTGGATTGCCTTGGAGAACCCAAGATGTTAGAGATGTCAGAGTTGTGGGATATTTGCAGAGGAGAGCTGCTAACAGGGAGCCAAACTAGCCCAAGAGATAGAAGTATGTTGCAGTCAACAAAGCTGAAAGGAGTTGTGTTGTTGGTGGATTTATTTTTATTGTTGTTGTTTTGTTTTGTTTTTTCACTCTTTGATTCTTTGGGGTCCTACCACCCAGCTCCCAAATAAATACACACAGACTTATTCTTACTAATAAATACCTGGCCTTATCTTAGCTTATTTTTAGCCAGCTTTTCTTTTTTTATTAAGGAATTTTTTATTCATTTTACTTGTCAGCTTTTCTTTTTTTTCTTTTCTTTCTTTCTTTTTTCTCTTTTTTTTTTGGTTTTTCGAGACAGGGTTTCTCTGTGTAGCTTTGCACCTTTCCTGGAGCTCACTTGGTAGCCCAGGCTGGCCTCGAACTCACAGAGATCCGCCTGGCTCTGCCTCCCGAGTGCTGGGATTAAAGGCGTGCGCCACCAACGCCCTGCACTAGTCAACTTTTCTTAACTTAAATGATCCCATCTTATAGTGGTATTCTATTTGTACTGAAATGTGATTTTATTTGTATGTTAATAAATAAAGTTGCCTAGGGGTCAGAGCTATCAGCAAGCCATAGCGAAAGCCAGGGCGGTGGTGGTGCACGCCTTTAATCCTAGCACTCGGCAGGCAGAGCTAGGTAGATCTCTGTGTGTTCAAAGATACAGCCAGCATTGGAGACACACGCCCTTAATCTCAATACCAACCATACAAGACTTGGAGGTCTGTATAGAGAGGCAGTGACGAGGCAGTCACGTAGTTGGGTTTACAACCAATGAGAAGGAAGAACAGAACTCTTATTTTAAAGGCGAACGCACAGGGAGTAGTTCTTTTTCGGAGAGGTCTCTTGGCGGGAGAGGCTAGCTGGCGGAAAGCGGGTAAGACTCTTAGCTCTGACCTCTTTGGCTTTCATCTTTACATTGGCTCTGTGTCTCTTATTTAATAAGGCAGTTGGTTACATCTACACCATCTACCTTATGCCTCTGGGCTTTTACCTTTTTCTATTTCTGCATATATTTTCTTTCCTTCTTATTCTGTGTCTGGCTATGTGGCTGGGTAGCTGGCCCCTGGCATCCTCTTGAAGCACAATTCTAATTAATAAAAACTAGGAGTCAGATATTGGGGAAAAGCTGAAAGATCAGAGTAGCAGAGCAACAGCCACTAGAGACTTCTTACCTCTATGAATCCTCAGACCAAATGGGGGGGCTGAGATCCTGTCTCTGCCCACCTTGTATTTCTATCTCTACCTACCAATTGTGCTGGGATTAAAGAGGTGAGCCTCCCAAGTGCTGGGATCAAAGGGATGAGCCTCCCAAATGCTGGGATCAAAGGTGTGAGCCACCACTGCCTGGCCTCTCCACTCTCTGATCTCCAGGCAAGCTTTATTTGTCAGAACACAAACAAAATATCACACATTTCCCCTTTTTGTCTAAATAAAAAGTGAAGGTTTTAAGTAACATAGAAAAACTATATACAATAAGTACAATAACTATATGCAAATATATAAGGCAATAATTACATTAACAATGTCTGGTCCATTAGCATTTGACAAATTCAGAGAAATTACTCCATTATCTATCCTATCTTGGTTCAAAATATTGTACCTAATTCGCTTTCTATCCTAACTTGAAGTACCAATCCAAAACTATCATTTTATATCTTTCAACCTTATACACTTAACACCTCTGTAGTGAGTTTCTTTTCTGAGTCTGGTAACAACAAAAACTATAACTATAGCTATCTAGTCTTCAACTCCATCATCCTGAGAAGGATATAATATTACCTGAGTAAACAGGAAGTATACAGCAAACAACTTTCAAAAATAAGAAATGACAGAAACAGCTGACTGCATGGACAGTCACCCAAAGTTCCTCTGCAACACTGGGGTAGTCATCTTTGGTCTACAGGCCTCAACTATCTGATAGACTTATCTGTGAAGCAGGAATTTTGAAGGATTGTCCCACCTTGTCTTGGCAAAGTTCTGTAGTCATTTTCTTTTGTGTCCTGCTTGTCCAATTTGGACAGCATACTGTCAGCAGTCGAGGCAAGAACATTTTCTTACCCAGTGGCTAACTTTTTCCACAAAGAAAGTAAACTCCATGTGGAGTTTCTTTGATGCCCATCATCTTCTCTGAAGTAGACTGGTGTAGCTAGAGTTTTCCTGCCTGGCCCACAGTCAGGACAAATCTCTGTCACCCGCCAGTCCCACAGCCGCTCAGACCCAACCAAGTAAACACAGAGACTTATATTGCTTACAAACTGTATGGCCGTGGCAGGCTTCTTGCTAACTGTTCTTATATCTTAAATTAATCCATTTCTATAAATCTATACCTTGCCACATGGCTTGTGGCTTACCGGCGTCTTCACATGCTGCTTGTCATGGTGGCGGCTGGCAGTGTCTCCTCTGCCTTCCACTTCCCAGAATTCTCTCCTCCTTGTCCCGCCTATACTTCTTCCTGCCTGACCACTGGCCAATCAGTGTTTTATTCATTGACCAATAAGCAACATGTTTGACATACAGACCATCCCACAGCAGACTGGTGCTGCCAGAAGCAGACATGTGTCACTGTCATTAAAAAAAAAAGAACTTTGTTATTAAATCATCTTAAATGATGTTCTGTATATCTCTGAAGTGTTTGAAGACCACTTGTGTATCTAAACCAAATCTGTTTGACCTTGAAAACATACCTAACCTGACTAAAAGTTTGATTGTAATAGATAACTACTAACCTGCATTTCTTTATTATCCTAAATAGTTTATAGTCATAATTTTTAAGGACTAGAAATTTACATTACATTGTTAAATGAGCTGTATAGGTACAATACCTTGAACAAGAGTAGAAACATATGTACAGTATGTTCTAAGCAAAATAACCTCAAATTTGTATCAATATAAAAAATCTATATCAATGTAAAATATTTAAAACTAGTAGTTTCTCTTTTGGTTTAAAAGTAGATTCAATAATCTACCTTTTAATGCTATCATTTTTATAAGATATATACAGTGCAACAAAAATAATCTCAAATTTGTATCCATATACAAAAATCCAAGCCAAAGTAAAATATTTAACACCAGTGGTTACTTTTTTGGTCTAAAAGTAGATTCAATAATCTACCTTTTTATCCTATTTCTATATACCTCCTTTTTCTTTTTAGAACAAGATCCCTGAATCTAATCTCCTATGCTCAGCTTTTCCCTGACCATTGCTAATAACAACTTGTAACCAACCCCCCTAAATAATGATAAATATTCATAACCTACTGAAAGACCAAAAACCAGCCACTCCACTTCTTGGGAATGTGGGCATTGTTGTGGAGACCCACAGAGGTTTCCTAGTGAGAACTTACTGAGGGTCTGAGAATCTCAGCTTGCTTTACCCAGCAAGGCTGCATAAGGGTATGATCTGACCACGGGCGTGGTTACCAGGTGTTTGGAACGGTCTATACTTGGCTGTGCCATGTGCTTTGATCTAGCAAGGGAAAGGTCTTTGCCCCGCCCCTTGGCATTGTTATAAAAAGCCCTTTTGAATAAATGGAAAAGGCCATTGAGTATTGACCCAGGTCCTCCTGAAGCTATCCTGTGTTTCTGCCATTTTCCTCTTCACTATCTTTCTATCTAATATTTTCTTGTCCCTCTCTCTTCCTCATAAGTACCCTTGAAAAGGCGGGAGCTGGCCTTCTTAAAATTACTTCTTACTGTCTGGGGGTGATGGCATCTTTAGGGGACCCTGAAAAAAATTGGGATAATTGTTGAGTCCTGGGAGAGCTAGCTGTATCTTTTGTTGTCCAGTCTCTGTGCAATGGGAAAGTACAGGGCTTGACTGAAGTCCTGGCTAGAGTAGTCTGTGAGACTGGATCATCACAACCAGCCACCTTTAAATTGTCCTGAGCAGTTTGTAGTCCAAAGCTGATCTTTAGGTGGTGTTTATCAGCTTAGTGGCATTACCATAGTCCAGGTGGAATCATTGTTGTGGGGCTCCATCATCTTTTTGGAGACTTCAGAGATCACTGTTAGGAAAGTTTATCATTCACTGTAGAAAACTTAAACATCATTAATATCAAAACAGTTTAAATTTTAAGATGGTACTGTACCTAAAGAAACATTTTACAGAGTCAAAATAAATTTGAGGGGTAAGAGATTTGTAACAATAGTAGTCCCTCAATTTTGGTTACTTCCTGTCCCATACAGGTGGCTTTTCTGATATGAAACAGAGACTCTGAATTTTCTTTTAACAACAAGCTTAGGTTTAGAGAAGAAGAGAGTCATGCTCCAACTCCAAAGCCAGCTTTAATTTTTAATTGAACTGGGACTACAAAAACACCATTTGCATTATGTCTGTAGAGAACAGCAGAAACATACATTTAGAAAGATTTATGAAATTTTATCCTGTTGGAAATGTGATCTATCAAGAGTAAATAGGACAATTTACTCTTTTGCTTGGGATATTTTCTCTGGATGATTCATCCTTTTTTTTTTCTTCACATGTCTCATTTGTCCCGTGATCTTTAGATTCCTTAGCTGAATGCCATCATTCTCCTGGAAAGACAAAAACAAAACCCTGCCCCAACCCTAACTTTGGGGAGTTTCCTTTTTGGCAAGTTATATCTGATCAAATGAAAAGCATTTGTTGGTCTTATAAGTTAGTTTAGATTGAATGTCATGGTGGTCGATGAACTATGGACTCTTCAAATCAGGAGGTCTCTTTTATTCTGGTTTCTTCTGAAATTGTTTTATCTTCTAAAGCTGTTCTATCATCCAGAGCAATATGTTTTTTACAATAGCCATTAGATCTTTTAGTTGCTCTGTGGAGGAGTTTCCCCTGCTGTGACAGGGAATGACTGAACCAAATTTGAAGTGGGAGCCTGCAAGAGGACCCCCAAGGCTTTCCTGATGGCAAAGGGTTACCTGTCTGTCCCTTGTTGATCTGCATTCATTGATCCAATATTGACCTTTGCCGTACCTTTTGCATACTCCAGAAGGGAGGGGTCTTGTGTTTGGATTATTCCTAGAAAAAACATTGTTTCTAGGAATGCCCTGTTTATAATCCCTTTTTAAGTGACCTTGTTTTCCACAATTAAAACACTTATCATTTTGATTTTTCTTCAAGCCTCTGAAAATCACCTCTCCTATCCAAGCATTATCATGGTTATGAGATTCAATATTGACTGTATCTCGGATCCATTCTTCTATGGATGTTGATCTTGCCTTTAACAGCCTAATTACCCATTTGCATTGTGAATTAGCATTTTCAAAAGCCAAAGATTCAATATTATTTGTCAAGTTTCTGAATTTTGTATCATTCTAATTATAGCTGAAGTCAATCTTTGTAAAAAAAAAAATCAGCGAAGGTTTCTTTTGGGCCCTGTATAACTTTAGTAAATAACTCAGTTCTCTTTCCAAGTTCTTCAACTCTGTCCCAAGCATTCAAAGCTGCTGCATGGCATGGAGCCAGGGTGTGGTCATCATATAGAGACTGCTGTGGTGGTATTGTGTTCCCCAAAATATTGTGTATGCTAATAAACTTATCTGGGGTCAGAGAAGAGGACAGCCACAATATGAAACAGAGGTTAGGCAGTGGTAGCATACGCCTTTAATCCTAGCATTCCAGAGGCAGAAATTCATGTGTTCAAGGATACACCCAAGCATGGTGACCCACGCCTTTAATCCCAGAAAGCACGCCTTCAATCCCAGGGAGTGGTGGTAGAAAGCAGAAAGGTATATAAGGCGTGAGGACCAGAAACTAGAGGCATTTGCCCTGGAGAGGCATTTGGCCTGGAGAAGCATTTGGCCTGGTTAAGCTTTCAGGCTTCTAGCAGCAGTTCAGCTGAGACCCATTCTGGATGAGAGCTTGGGGCATCCAGTCTGAGGAAACAAGACCAGCTGAGGATCCAGCGAGGTGAGATAGCTGTGGCTTATTCTGTCTCTCTGACCATCCAGCATTTCACCCCAATAACTGGCCCCGGGTTTGATTTTATTAATAAGACTCTTTAAGATTCATGCTACAGACTGTCTTTGTACATCAGCATAATCGCCCTCTCCAGGAAGTTGGTCTTGGGAGATTTCAATACCTCTACTACATTGTTCAATGGTCCTAGCCTCATCTTTCCAGCAGGTCCTCCACTGTAACTGAGGACCAGGTACCAATACTGTTGTAACCAAGTCTCTCCAGTCTTGTGGGACAATTCTGTTACTAGTTGACCATGAAGTTAACATCTGCCTCACAAAAGGTGAATGCATATCATATGAGACTATCACTTCCTTAACTCTCCTCAAATCTAACATTTCCATAGGAATCCAGTCAGCTCTTACATAGCCTTGTGGTTATCTGTCATTTGGCAGTTGTTCCTGTAAGGTGACTGGATAAATTAAGGTTGGTTGTTTGAAAACCTTGTGCTGTTCCTAATTTTATAGTGTAATGGTAAGGTTGGTTCTCCTTTAAATTCCTCTGTCTGGGACTGAATATCTCTATGATCTGTTTTAATAAGTTTTCCTAAGGCTTGTATCTTGGCATTCATATCAACCAACTTTTTTTTAAAGAGATAAACCAAGAGTTATCGAACTGATAATAAGAATTGTCAAAATGATAATTAACATTATGTCAATCCCATTTGATTATGCCTTCACTTAATTGTTCCTTTTTTTTTTTTTTTTTTGGTTTTTTGAGACAGGGTTTCTCTGTGTAGCTTTGCGCCTTTCCTGGAGCTCACTCTGTAGCCCAGGCTGGCCTCGAACTCACAGAGATCCGCCTGCCTCTGCCTCCCGAGTGCTGGGATTAAAGGCGTGCGCCACCAACGCCCAGCAATTGTTCCATTTTTAAGCCATGCATTGCATAATCATACAGAGAAATGACATGACTCCCTCCATTGTAATAGTGTTCCCCATTTTTTAATTTGGGAAAAATCTCTCTCCCCCCCCTTTTTTAAAACTAATTCCCCCCTTTAAGAATTCCCCATTGTGTCACCAAGTCTGCTGCGCATGACGGTGAAGTTGACAGTGAAGTGTGAGGCTGCCTGCTGCTGCACAGAATGGTAGAAGCCTGAGCAGGTGTCAAGGCAGCCAGCTAGTGTGGCATGATCCCAATGAGGGGGTCCGGGGAAGGCCCACAACCCACCGGGAGAGGGAGCTGGCTGTCTGAAAAATGCAGAGGGTTGTGGGGAAGAAGCACGTGCGGCAGAAGTTGCCTGAAGGCAGAGCTGGCCAGTGCTAAGGGGCTAACTCTGGTGGTGTTTGGAGCCCAAGCCCTGTGGAGTTTGCTGCAGAGAGGCTGCAACAGAAAAATTCCAGACTTACTCAGAAGGCTTGAGGAAAAAAAGAAAGGAAAACCTAGCTGTCGAAGCAGTGACTCCAACGGGAGCCTCCACATGCAGGTCCAGCATGTGCTGGGGGCTACAAAGCCACAGGCAAGCAGCTTTTTGGCAAATTCATGCCCCATGTTGTGTGCCTGAATGAAGCGTGATCCTAATTAGTCTTATTAATAAAAACCAAGAGTCAGATATTGGGGTAAATGCTGAAAGATCAGAGAAGTGGCAACAGCCACTAGAAACTTCTTACCTCTACAAATCCTCAGACCAAATGGGGAGCTGAGATCCTGTCTCCATCCGCCTTATATTCCTGTCTCCACCTCTTGATTGTGCTGGGATTAATGGTGTAAGCCTCCCAAGTGCTGTGATCAAGGTGTGAGTCACCACCACTTGGCCTCCATGGTTAACTAGTGGCTAGCTCCACCCTCTGATCTCCAGGTAAGCTTTATTTGTCAGGACACAAACAAAATATCACACAAAAATCTTCCCCTCCTCCTTTTCTCATTCTTCTCTTCTCTATATATTCTCTCTGCCTGCCAACCTCACCTATTTCTCTCTCTCCTGCCATTCAGCTCTTTATTAGAATAATCCAGTGTTTCAGGCAAGCAAAGTAACACAGCTTCACAGAGTTAAATAAATGCAACATAAAAGAATGCAACATACCTTTGCATCATTAAACAAATATTCTATAGCCTAAAAGAATGTAACACATCTTAAAGTAATATTCCACAACAAAGTTGGAAATCTGAGGAGTATCTTGACATCACACATGGAGATACAGAGTTTGGAGTTTGCCCAGCTGGTCTTTGGTCTTGCTTTGGTCCAGTATTTCTTCGCTATACTCCCTTCCCTATGTTTTAGGATGGTAATATATATCCTGTGCATGTCTATGTTGGAAGTACATGATCTGCTTTTTCATATTGATTTTACAGGAGATTATAGTTAAGAGATCACATGAATCTTAGAAGAGACATTGAACTTTAGAATTTTAAATAAGTTTGAGACTGTTATAGACTATAGGACTTCTGAAGTTGGACTGAATACATTTTTGCATTATGATATGGCTACAAACCTTTGGAGATCAGGGAGTAGAATGTGGTTATTTGAAAGAAAATGGCCCGCAAAGGGAGTGGCACTACTTGGTGTGGCTTCCTTGGAGCAGTGTGGCTTTGTTGGAGGAAGTGTGTCACTGTGGAGGCAGGCTTTGAAGTCTCATATATGCTCAAGTCACTCCGTCTCAGTTCACTTCCTGTTGCCTTTGGATCAAGATGTAGAATTCTCCAGCACCATGTCTGCTTACATGCCGCCATGCTCCCTGCCATGATGATAATGGACTAAACCTCTGAAACTATAAGCTGCCACCTCAATTAAATGTTTTCCTTTATAAGAGCTGCTGTGGTCATGGTACCTCTTCACAGCAATAGAAACCCTAACTAAGACGGTGGGTATTGTGTGGTAGGAGCAAGTAGTCACATCTCAGATTGGGAAGTAAAGAGGGGAGGAGGGAGCAGACTTTCTCCTTTTATAACAATTCTCTTATGAGAAATACCTATGAGTCACAGGAGAGTGGCCTTATCTATTAACAGCTTTAAGGGCAGGGATGGCAATGACCCAAGTGTCTCTCACTAAACACCATCTCTTAAAGATCTTGTCACCTCAAAGTGCCACACTGGTGACCAAGTCTCCAACACATGTACCCATAGGAGACAGACTGCATCTCAACCATGTCCATGATGTAGATGTAAATTTTCCTGGTCCTGCCTGGCCCCAAGGTCCTACAGCCACTTATAAAATAATCACTCAGAGCCTTAATATTATTTACAAAATGTATGGCCTATGGCAGGGCTCTTGCTAGCTAGTTCTTATATCTTAAATTAACCCATTTCTATTAATCTGTTTTGCCACCTGTTCCATGGCTTTACCAGTCTGCTGGCATGTTGCTCCTTGGCCAGCAGGCTAGTGTCTCTTCAGACTCCATTTTTCTTTTTCCTGTCTGCCTCTAAGCTGCCTTGCCATAAGCCAAAGATGCTTATTTATTAACCAGTGAGAACAACATATATTCACAGTATACAGAAAGTCATCCCCCAGCACCATGACTTGGCATTTTTATGACAAATTTGTTACAAAGTGGTAAGCTAGCCATTGTTTTAATTGCAGATGTGTTCTTGTAACATACTGATATACTCAGTTTATAAAATTTATGTGTACAAAATGTTATGAGTCCTCGAAGGGCTCAAAGAACACAATGTAACAAATAACAGTGATCACATGTTTCCTTTGCCTTGCCTTTTGCCTGTCCAGAGTTAGTCTAGGGTACATGGCCAATCTTTTGCAGAAGATATATCATTTGGGTTGCTTTTGTAGACAAGGTAAAGGATTTTTCTCTCTCTCATTAACATTTAGTTATGAATGCTAGGTAATTGTTGGTGGGTATGAAAAGAATGCAAACAGGAAACACAAAACTACTGTCAAGTATTTTCAGGGGACAGTGTGCTGACTAGTCTTGTGTCAACTTGACACAAGGCAGAGATATCTGAAAGGAGGGAACCACATTGAGAAAATACCTCTATAAGATGCAGCTCTAAGGCATTTTCTTAATTAGTGACTGATGTGGTGGCTCTGGGTTCTATAAGAAACAGACTAAGCAAGTCATGGGAAGCAAGCTAATAAGCAGCACCCCTCTGTGGCCTCTGCATCAGCTCCTGCCTCCAGGTTCCTGCCCTGCTTGAGTTCCTGCCCTGACTTTCTTTGATAATAAACTGAGATGCGGAAGTATCAGGTGAATAAACCCTTTCTTCCCCAAGTTGCTTTGGTCATGGTGTTTCATCCCAGCAGTAGAAACCCTAACTAAGACAGGCAAGAAGGGCTCAAAGTCATCTGAAAAATATAGAGCAAAGGGACCAGCAAGTACGTACTGTTCTTAGAAGGCAGAAAGGTTATTTCCACATGAATGGAGGCCACGTGAAAGACTAGGCAATGGAAAGATCATACCTTCTGGGAGGTTAGCAGGACAGGCAGAATTTGCATTGGAAGGATGGGTCTTGAAGTCTTTAAGGTTCAGTATGAGGAAGAAACTGAGGAAAAAACCTGAAGCAAGTGAAGGAATCTCTCTCTCTCGGTTGGGAGGAGAGGGCAAGGGAGGCAGAAGAGATAGACAGGGAAGAAGAGACTGACAGGGAAGTGTGTGTGAGGTAGAGGGCCAGGACTGGTGGAGGACAGAGGTGGAGCCTGTGGTTTGGGAAAAGCCCACCAGGACGTGTTTAGGGAATATGAAAGGGCAGCTGAAGGGTTTGCACTGAAGTTCAGTGGTATTAAGGCACCTCTGCAAGTTAAAGTGTCATGCCATGTTTTGTAAAGATAAACTTGGTTATTGAGGAGAATGCAGAACCAAGCTTGGGAGCTGGAGAGAATGTTGTAGAACATCAAATCCAAGACTTTAATTGCATGGGAGAAAGAAATTGAGACCACGGAGGCAGTGACTCCTGGAGAGTGAGATTGCATATCAGTCTGGGGGTAAATCAGGGCCTACGAGGCTTCCTCTCCTGTGTCCCGCCACGAACTAGTCTTGGTGGTACCTTCAAAAGTTTGGTCTCTTGATTCTTTCTCTACCTTCTCATTGGCCTGCTTGCATCCAGATCTCATTTCCTCATGTAGTTCTCTGATTATTTAAACACTCTACTTTTCTCTGTCTTTGGACAGGGTCAACAGGAAGGTAAAAGAAATCAAAGCCTTGAGTGCCTACAATGAATGACTGATAGAGGAATGTTGTTAGGGACTCTAGGTGGTAGTATACTCTGAGTAAAGTTGGAGGAAAAGACACATTAGCCAACAGTGTCTGAGGTCCTAAACACAGAGCAAGGAGTGCTCTGGAGGCGGCAGAGGGGAGAGAGAAGTCCTCAGCAGGGATGAGATTGCACAGGAGCCTGAAGGGTTGCCAGGCAGATGGAGAAAGGAAGCTTGTTCCTTAGAGTAAAACCTGTGCATAGACTAATGAAGACGAGGGTAGGGGTGGGGGGCTGTGCTTAGGAGCCGGCCCTAACTTCAACTGGCCACAGCTGGAGGTCTTTTCAGGGCTGCAGAAATGCAGCTGAAGGAAGGCCCAAGTTGGTGCCAAATCATCAAGGCCTGTGCAAACCGTCCTGAGGAGTCTGGCCTGGATGAAGCACCATCAGAGTGATACGGCCTCCCATCTTCCCGGGTGATCATGGCCTTCCTATTTCTCCTGTAGGCTCCTCTGTGCTCTTCCTCCCCACTGCTGCAGATTAGGAGCCCCTACAATGGAAGGCTCACACTGAGAGCAGATGGCCACTCCGCAGTGGGAAGAGAGGCGCCAGGCTTCCTGGGCTCACCGTGGAATCTCAGTGTACTCAAGAACTAGTATTAAGAACAAGCTGCTTAGCTTCCTTTGGCTTTCATTTCCTCATGTACCAATGACAGAAATAACATCAGTCCCTCCAAGGGATTTGCAAGCTCAGTGAATTGCAGAGGAAAAGTCCTTACACTCTCGCCTGACACAGACTCCAGAAAAATGTTATCACGACTTCTGTGATGCCCTTGGGTGTAGGTCTGTGATGAATACCATGTAGTAGCAGGGTCAGTCAGCCTGCCTGTGTTTTGTGCCAGCACTGGACCATTGACAAAGCTTCATATCAACCCTGAGCCTTCCTCAGGCCACAGGGCCACGCCCTCCAACTCATCTGGAATCCTGTCCTGCCTTTACTCCCTGCAATGGTAAATCAGTATTTCGACTGCGCCGTGCTTGCCAATGTGAGCAAACTTTCGGTCAGGCCCAAGTCTCTGCACACGGCACGTGAAGGGACACTAGAAAGCAGAACCACAAAGCGGAATGAGGCTTCTGGTTTGGGTTAGGACTCCTGATGGCCCGGCATGTGGTTCACCAGACATCCAATTTATGACTTTGTCACTTACACTCCTGGTGAGTGCCTCATGAGTTGCAATTACCTTTTTGTGATTAACTTTCTATAGTGCTCACGCCAGCACCATGCCTACCTGAGCAATTCATCAGTATTTCAGGAGAAGCGACACAGTGATCTTCCCTAACACACAGAACAGTTTCAACATAATTAGTAGCCTTTCTGGATCAACACAGCACTCTTATAATGTGTATGATGGAGGAAATGAATGACTCTAATTATACCTTATTAAATTTTATTAATCCTCATTAGAACCCTATTATTCTTTATAAGTGGGTTACTGAGAAGGGAATAAAAGCGAGCAAGCTATGTTGGTCAAGTTCCGTTATGTCTAAATGAGCACTGGGCGATTTCCCCATACTAAATAGTAGCACACAGGACACAGATCGGCCAAATTGCTTAAGACAGAGTGAATAAATTGTGATCTTTTTAAGCCTGAACTTCAGGAGCTCATGCTTCCCGCCTGATAGCTGGTTAATTATAAAGAGAAAATATTTCATTATTGCGTGGAATGCACGGTACTCTTGATCTCTCCTGCTGCATTCCTACTTTTGAATGTGTAGCTGGGAAAGTTGAGAGGGCAGAGGGGTTAAGTAGCTTTGAATGTGAAGACCGCAGGAGAGGCGTTGTTCAATAAACGTTAAGTACAAGAATATGTACTTTGACACTTATGTGCTTAATTCTTAGTCAGAAAGGTTCATCAAAATCTAACCTGAAAAGCGCCACGGTTGAGCTTCCCTGCGCCTGTAGTTCTTGGTGTACTTTCTATGTGCATGACTGGGTTAGGCTGCAGGTCAGGGCCCATGGGGGATGGGGGGGTGGGGGGGGTGGGGGCACGATGGAAGGTGGCCCCAGAGTGGCAGAGTCAGGAGCTTGCTCAGACAGTCACCTTGTGCAGGTCACTGCCATATTCATCTAATCCACCTGAGACGGTAGTAACAGGTGGGAGAGCCCTTAGGGTGGGCTGAAGAGAGGCATTTCTTTTGTGTAGGAACACGATAGCAACACAAAGAGAACAAATCAGAGGCTGTTTTGTTTGTGACAGGGTCCACATAGACCAGCCTCCCTTGTGATTAAAAAGCTTTCAGTCCTGGGGGTCAGAGGGCCTCCAGTACCTCCTAGCCCATGTCTTAACGTCGTAATGGGGATCTCATCTTCGCTCACTTTTACAAATATCAAAGACAAAAAAAAAAAAAATCCAACCTCAACCTTCCAAGAACAGGCCTGTCTTTATTGAAACCAGTTCACCC
>CABHPR010148123.1:4039-16747 GCA_902168415.1 Peromyscus melanophrys | reverse complement strand
AAAAAAAAAAAAAAGATAATAATTTATGTGCTTTGTTAAGAAAAAAAGCAAATGACAGTAGCTCCTTTGTAAAGGAGGTTATGACAAATCACACAGGCACACTTACTTGTAGGTGGAGTTTTTTGTCAGGACCACCAGTCAGCTTTGTCCCACTAGCCAGCTCCCAAATAACCACACAGAGACTTATTATTAATTACAAATGTCCAGCTGATAGCTTAGGCTTGTTACTAACTAGCTCTTACAATTTGAATTAACTCATTTTTTTTAATCTATGTTCTGTCACATGGAGGTACCTTTTTTTCAGCACAGCATGTTCATGTCTTGCTTTCTCTGCATCTGGCTGGGAACTCCTCAGATTCCACACTTCTCCCCAGCAGTCTCTCTGCCTGAAAATCTTGCCTAGCCATCGGCCAGTCAGCTCTTTATTAACCAATGAAAGGAATACATATTTACAATGTACAAAAAAGATTATTCCACAGCATTTACTTACTGTAGGCTAAAGTTTGTTTAGGGACCTCTGAAGTACTGAAGACCCCACATTCTTCAGATTCTTTCTATAGGGTGACAAAACTGTCTCTCTTTCCCTGGAATCTTGCAAGTTTTAAGACTGAAATTAAGATATTTAGGAACCACCAGCCCCAGGAAACCAAGACAACTAGTCACCCTTGACACACAGGTCCCACGAAGTGGGACACTCATGGCAATCCTCCATGTCTCACCAAAACTAACCCAGCTGTTTCCTGACTTGCTTTTGACCCAGCCCCTATGCCGTGGATGGCCCAGGGCACAGCCTTCATCCCAAGCATCGTAGTGACCGTGAACTTGTGGCCCTCCTCTGTTCCCCATCTGTCAGCCACACCCTTTCCTCTCACAGAGAGTGCATGGAGTCCAGAGCTCTCCCCCGTGGGGCTTTGTGTTGAAAGATCTCCTTCTACCATTTTTATCAGGCTTGGACAGTCTGAGACTTCCTTTCTTACTAGACATTTAGGAAGCAGATGAAAGGAGCGGCTTCATCCTCAAAAAGAGGGTAATGACGCTAGGTAATTTCTCTGGGCACCTTCTGTTAGTTATTTTTCGCTGTTACCCTGCAAGAAAACGTCATGAAACACGACAGAATCCGCTGGTAGAGTTTATTGGGGGGACAGAGGGGGTGAGTGGCCGGGCGGAAGAAAGCACGTGTGAGGAAGAGAGGGTTAGATTAGTCATGGCGGCTTTTTATAAGGCGGGGCGTGTCCAGGTGGACGTAGATGACGTAGGCACGCTGTGCGCTTGCGTGGCTACGTGACCTCACGGACCCTGGTCACCCGAGACACCTTGACCGGAAATGGCTATCCTGTCCTGGAGCTAGCCAGGCGGGTGTGTGTCCGCCAGGCAAATGTGTCCGGGTCCGTTGGCTGGTTACGAGACACTTTGGACCGGAAATCCTTGGGGCATGTTGTGCACCCTTCACCTTCCAATACTCACAGGTCAAGCTGACTGTGAAAAGCTACTAAAGAAATATTCTGCAAAGTTAACAAGGTGCTATTGAAACCTAGTTTAGGAAAGATTGAATTTCTAAGCATGTCAAAGCATGGTTTTTGAAAAGAGCAACAGCCCTATCCAAAGTAAATCATAAGGGCCATATGCCAAGCAACTTGGCTCACTAGGGAGCATGGCGTCCCCAATACCAGCTCTGAGTGTCACGGAAGCTGGCTTACGGTAAAACAGCAGACTCACCACCACCCACCTGATGTCCAAAAGGCACCTCAAATTCAACAGCAGCAGAACCCAAACCCTCAGCTTCCCCCACAAACCCTCGATTCTTCCCCTCACTGCTCTTTAAATACCTTTAAATACACCACAGCCAGATGCAGAAGTCCAAATCTAAGGAGTCGCCAGACACCCCACCCCCATCCTCAGCCCCTTAATAGTCCTCCATGAAAAGACTTCTAGAGCCCATTGTCCTTCTCTGTCTCCTGCTGCTTTCCTGAGCTGCCACCGTTACCTTGTAGATCTTCAGATCCCCACAGTTGTCCCCTCGGTACATTCTCTGCACTACACCCATGTACATGATGTTATGAGATAAATCATGTCCCCCTAAATTCAAATAAGTTGAATTCTACCCACTGTATCTCAGAATACGGTACCACTAAGAGACAGGGCCATTCAAGAAGCCTCTAAGTTAAAATGCAGCCACCAAGGTGAGACTTCAGTCAATCTGACTGGTGTCCTTATAAATACATTTTTAAAATTTAAAAAGGGCGTTCAGGCTTACGGAGAGCCAGGAGGACTCCCAAAGAACATGCCCTGTGAAAGGACATCAAGGGGCGGTGAGATGTTCAGTGGATAAAGGCGCTGGCTGCCAAGCCTGGCAATTGAGTCCACCCTCAGAGCCCACATGGTGGAAGGAGAGGCCTGACTGTGGGTTGTCCCACAAGCTGTCCACATGTGTGCTGTGACACACATGTCACACACAAACACACCAAGATAAAGGAAGAAAGAAAGAAAGAAAGGAAGGAAGGAAGGAAGGAAGGAAGGAAGGAAGGAAGGAAGGAAGAATGGAAGGAAATAACAAATTATCTTAAAAGGCAGCAAAGGTAGGCCATTTGCAAACTAAACAGAGAAGCCTGCAAGGAAAGCAAACATGTGCACTTGATCTGAGCCCTCCAGAACTCTAAGAAAAATCAGTTCCTATTATTTAGTCCCCTGTGGCGTTTTGATATGGCAGAGCCGGAAAGTAGACACATATGGTAGTTTCTCCCTTCTAGTCACCCTGAGAGCCAAATGCAATAGAATCAGGACTAGAGAGCTGGGTCAGTGGTTAAGAGCACTTGCTGCACAAGCGTGAGGCCCAGAATTCAGATCCCAGCACCCACATAATAACAAGCTGGCCATGGTTTTGCCCACACTTGTAACACAAGTACTACAGGAGGTAGACACAGGACTCGGGAATTATTGGGGTTGTTGTCTACCAGCCTAGCTGAAATGCTGAGAGAGACCCTGCCTCAGAGGAATAAGGTAGAAGACAACAGAGATGGAAACCTGACATTCCCCGACTGGCCCTCAAGCACAACCATGCAGAAGCAGGGGCATATACATACTTGCACACCACACACACACACACACACACACACACACACGCATGCACACATACACACATACACACACACACGTGCATGCATGCACACATACACACACACACACACACACATGTGCATGCATGCACACATATACACACATGGAAATTAGGAATGCTGTTTCTAAAGGTAAAATGAAATAGAATGAGCATGGCTCCAAAGCCCTGGCTGACTGGCCCTGTGAGCTGTGCGTCTTTGTACCTCTTCGCTCTCACCAACGCTGCCCCTCTCCCTGTGCTGAACATCTCTCCACTCTCAAACCCGCCTGGGGCCTTCTCGCAGGGGTCGTTTGCTGGCAGTGCCAGTGCGCCATGCTCAGTGAGTGTCAGCTCAAATGTCCCTTCCTTGAGGAAAAACTCCCGGACTCCCTGCTCCAGGTCAATTTCCCGTGGTATCAGCACGGCTGTCATCTGCGTCCTAGTTGATGGGTTTACCGCCTCGGTGGTTTGAATAGGAATGGATGGCTCCCCCATAGGCTCGGATATTTGAATGTTTGGTTCCCAGTTGGTAGAAACTTTGGGTGAGGAATAGCAGGTACGGCCTTGTGGGAGGAGGTGTGTTTCTTACGCTTTCTTCTATAAAGTTGCCTGGTCATGGTGTTTCAGCACAGCCACAGAAGAGTGACTAAGACAATCAGGAGCGCCAAAATGGGGCCGTGGGGGGGGGGGGGGGGGGGCATTCCCCTTTGGTTTCTCTATCTATCTATAGTGCCAGCACAGAGCCTGGCCAACACAAGGCCTTCCGGATCTGCCGCTTAACTGTAAGACTGATTTGCTTCCTTGAGTACCAGCAGCTACCTCTGTGGAGGAATTGGGACACCAGTGGACTCATCGGAGAAGCAGTGGAACTAGAGCCTAGGACGCCAAATGCGCAGCCTTCTTTCCCAGCAGGCTCTCTGTTCGATAACACATGTAGACCCACTTTTCTTCTCCTACGCCCTCCCCCAGGTGACTTGGGAATCATCTGCCTCCCAAGCCTTCTTTCTGCGAGCCCGGGTACACCGTGGTGCTTCGAGAGGGTCTGAGAGCTAGCCTAACAAACGCTGCTGCGATGTTCTGAATCACAGCCAAGATCGTTTATAACAGCTGTCCTTGGAAGGTTAGAGGCACTGTTTTAAAACGGGAAGCAGTGGGAGGCGCGCACATTTGCAAACAGCGAGCTGGGGTGCGTCCCAAGTTCTCAGAATCTCAGTAAAGTGGGAAGTCATTAGCTGAGTTTTGTTCCAGGAGGGAGGGTACAAACACCTCCAAGGTGCTAGAAATAAAAGACACGCAGAGATAAAAGGTGACTTTCTGCCGGGAAAAGCCATCTTGTGGGAGGTCTCTGCGACCACGCAGGCCAGCAGAGCGCTGTTCCGTGTGAGGCAAAAAGGTAGTCTGATTCAGTATGACTCAGGGGCGGGTGTTTGTTCAAACATTGAGAATCTGACCCTGGGCAGCTTATTTTGAGCATATTTAAGCACAACGCCATTTGGAAAAAAGTTCCCTGGTAATGATTAACTCAGTCCCCCCGCCGTGCACAGAAAAGTTTAAGACATTTGTAAAGTACGTTCCACTCTTACATAAAGATGGGTTCTATAGACTGACCGTATGTGACATCTTAAGGGTCTTGAGGAGGATCTGTTGTGGTCTCGGTCACAGCACAAATGTCAGCAGGCTATTAACCAACCACCTGTGCTCCCGTTTGTAATGTACATGTGACATCTCCCATAAAGATGGGTTCTACTGGCTGAGAAACAATGCTCAAGGTAAGGGTCTGGGGAGGATGAGTGAGATAAACGTAAGAGTCCTGGAGAGCCAGATGTGGCCTGGCCATACAATTAGAACAGAAGCCACCAGGTCATTAACCACCTCCATTCCCAGCCTTCTGGGTGGAAAAGGTTAGACATCTATCTCTCCCTTTGGAGAGACAGCCCCGTGTGTTTAACATTCCCGGTTTCCCTCGCGCTTATCTGTGAGTATAAGAACCTCTGTGCCCCCTACACCATCTCTTCAGTTTTTCTTTCCTTTGGGATTGCCTGGTGTCCCAGGTCTTGGGCCTTGTGTTTCACTGACGGGTTTCAATATTCTGCTTCCTACCATGACTGAGAATCTTTCCTCCACCATCTTTTCAGATGCTTAGCTGCCTGCTGACTGCCAGTGACTATGGTGATGTCAGAGACACAGGATATCTGGTCCTGCTGTATGGCTCACTGCTGTAAGGAGTTCTTCCTTTGAAGAAGCTGGAAACTGCCTGCACGATCAGCTGGCTAACAAAGAAACATCATTCTGAATAATAGTGGGTAAGATGATGGGTGGTCTACAGTAAACCCACTCCTATTTACTACACCTGGGAGGCCACGAAAGCACATTCCAAGAACAACCATGTTACAATAGCATTTAACAGATGCCAAGGATTACTGCGACACCCACTGTGATTCTGTCTTTACCCTCTTGCTGGCTTATTCTGCTGGAAACAATTTCTCACACCCCAAAGTTTCCTCTGGTCTCAAGATCATACTCTGCTTACAAATGTGGCAGAGAAAATACCAGAGAACTGGGGCTGGGAGATGGTTCAGCCAGTAAAGTGCTTGCTACACAAGAAGGACCTGAGTTTGGTGCCCAGGACCCACATCAAAGCCAGATGCGGTGGTGGTGGCGCAAGCCTGTAACCCCAGTGTGGGGAGGCAGAAGCAAGAGGATCCCTGAGGTTTGCTGGCCAGTCAGTCTAGACAAATTGGTGACCTCCGGCTCACTGAGAGATCCTGTCCCAAAAAATTATGTACAGAGTGATAGTGAAAGACATTGACAGTAACTTCTGACCTTCACATGCATGTGTATACACACACAAAAGAAAGCAAAGAAAGGGAGAGGGAGGGAGGGACAGAGAGAGGAGAGAAGTGGAGGGGAGGGGAAGAGAAGAGAGGGGAGGGGAGGAGAAGAGAGGGGAGGGGAGGAGGAGAGAGGGGAGGGGAGGAGAAGAGAGGGGAGGGGAGGGAAGGGGAGGAGAGGAGAGGAAAGGAAAAGAGGCCCAAGAAGCTAAAACTCCCCAGGAGCATCTCTCCGCTGACAGAAGGTAATAGGCACTGATGAATAATTCTCCAGGTTTTTCTACCTCAGGTGGAGTAACATGGTGTATTTGTTCCCCTGGATCGTCACACAGCTCCTTTGTCACGCCAATCCCGTCAAATGACATCTCAGAAGAGGCTTTTCTGGATCAGCTCATCTAAAGTCACTAAGCTGTTTTGTGTGTGTGTGTGTGTGTGTGTGTGTGTGTGTGTGTGTGTGTGTGTGTGTGTATGTGTTTGCTTTCTGTTGCTGTAATAAAACACTGACCAAACCAACTGTAGGGAAAGGGGGTTTGTTTGGCTTGCACTTCCACACAACCGTTCAACACTGAGTGAAGTCAAGGCAGGAGCTTACGCAGGCTCTGGAGTGAAGCAGAACCACGAGGAAAGCTGCTCACAGGCTCACTTCCCATGGCCTGCACAACTACCTTTCTTGTACAACTCAGGACTCCGTGCCCAGGCGTGGCACGGCCCGCAGTGAACTGGGCTCTCTCACATCAACCATTAATGCCCCACACACTTGCCTGTAGGCTAGTCTGATGGAGGCAATTCCTCAGCTAAGGTTCCTTCTGCCCAGGTTCCTCTAATTTGTGTCAAATTGACAAAACCTAAGCAGTCCAGTGTGGTGGTGTACACTCACTCCCACATGTCTATGTGCCGTGGAGGGGTGGGGTGGGCAGAGAACGAGTTTGGGGGAGTTCCAGCTTTCACCTTGTTGAGGCAGTCTCTCTTTTCCGTGGCTCCAGGATAGTTGGCCCAAGAGCTTCTGGACGATTCTCCCATCTCTGCCCCCCATCTTACTGTAGGAACAGTGGGGTGCATGTGTGTGCCGCCACATCCAGCTTTTCCTGTGGGTTTCAGGCACTGAATTCAGGTTCCCAGGCTTGCGTTCTCCCACTCAGCCATCTCCCTGGCCCGCTCACCACGTTCTTCATCCTTTAATGGTCTGGGTACCACCACTCTCTTCTCCATTCGCTAACTGGTTGATGGTCCGTCTTTCCCCTCCGGGATGTAGGATCCAGAATAACACAGCACTTCTCATTTACTTCATATCCCCAGGAGCAAAACAAGTACCTTACACTACTATAATCAATACTCAGGAAAGCCTAGATTATGAAGGAACTGAATCTTGGGAACATTCCACCTTGTTTTAAAAGATCTCCCGATAGTTATGGCTTCAGTCAGGCTGAAACCATTGGGTGAATGCTTTCCCAAAGCTGCTCTCTATGCCACTTCCTCACCAATGAAAATATAGGAATTTAGACCAGGTTCTTCTTTGATAATTGTATAATTAACAAAGTTCATGAATAATAAAAATGGGATAGTGCTTCATTTTTCTTCCCATCACTAGAAAGCCTAAAACTGACATCTTCCAGATTCTCTTGAGAATACTCTCAGTGGCATCTTCCTCCCATATCCAGCCAGACACTGTAAGGAAGTACAGATACTGTAAGGAAGCACACTGCCTGCTCGAAGAAATAGCTTCCCTTCTGTGGCTTCATTGGGGATGTGACTCCATTCAGTTCCCTTTCGCTTTTAATTAGGTCAGGTGATTTCAAGTCAGGAATTCCTCGGAACCGGATTTGTGTTGTTGGATCCAACCACAGTACAAACTAGATAGAAATAAAAAGGCAGGGGCTCCATGGTTTAGAGCCCTGCTGCTCTGCAGAGGACACCGGTTCAGTTCCCAGCACCCACGTGGCAGCTCACAACCATCTGTAACACCGGTTCCAGGGGACCTCACACCCTCTTCTGGCCTCTGAGGGCACCAGGCACACGTGTGGTGCACAGACATACAAGTAGGCAAAACACCCATACACGCATAAAAAATAATTTTTAAAAAATTAAGAAAAGAAGAAGCCCATGGTACTGCTGAAGAGCCTATAAGCATATTGTTTCTAAGGTCTAGAACATCTCTCCCACATCCCTCAGCCACTCAGTTCAGATATTGTCTTTAATAAATGTAAACATTAAGGGCAATTGCTTTGAATTGTTTATAGGTTGGGTTTTTTGGGGGGTGTTTGTTTTTTGGGGGGTTTTCGGTTTTTGTTGTTGTTGTTGTTGTTGTTTGTTTTTTGTTTTTTTTGAAACAGGGTTTCTCTGTGTTGTTTTGGTGCCTATTCTAGATCTCACTCTGTAGACCTTGAACTCACAGAGATCCACCTGACTCTGCCTCCAGGTGCTGGGATAAAAGGCGTGCACCACCACCGCCTGGCTTAGTTCTTTAGCATTCGGATACATTTGCTCCAGTGCACCGGACTAGCAGGTATTCTTTCTGCTACAACTTACATAATGTCAATATCAGCCATCAGTCATTTAACACTTGCCCTGAGCCAGTCACCGTGCTGAGCCTTTAGAGAGGATTTCATTAAATCCCTACAAGGATGATTCAAATATGCATAAACCCACAACAACATCTGAAGAAATAGAAGGGACAAATTCCTCCCCAGAAAATGCATGACCTGTGAAAGCTGCTAAGAGTTTGAGGCAGATTCGGGGAGAAAGAAAGCCCCTACCTCCAAAGGCAGCTAGCAGAGGAACAGAGCAGCCTGAGATATCTGAAGCTCTGCATCTGGGGGGAAAGGAACGTGCAAAGTGAGAATAAAATCAGTGGGAGAAAAATTTCTCTGAAAGAGATATGGAAAGGCTGTTGTAAATGCTTTTGTTTTTCACTGACTGGCTAGGACAAACGTAAGCCCCGAGGAAAGTTGCTGTTGGAAATTGCCCACCTCAATGTGCGCTAACGAGGCAGGTGCAGTTCTGATCTGGGGACTTCATCCCGAGAATGTTATAGTCCCCTAGCAACAAGTATTACAACTCTATAACGACAACACTCACTGGGTCCCAGTGTTGTATAGCAAGGCTGAGTATGGGCTCTGGGCTTTGGAGATGATGTGCGTACTTTCTGTCTGGTTGGGAGGGTCTTTCTAATAGAGATAGTGATGATAATTGGGAGTGAGAAGTGGAAAGGGATGAAGATAGGATATGTGGGTTTGTAAAAATTCTGTCTTGTTGGATCTGTGTTGAGAGATCTTTGGGTGTTTGCTGGGTTGAATGTGTGCTGATGATAGCCCTGTGTGGGTTTGTGGAATGGATCCATGGAGTTCCTTTAAGGATGTAGGCTTGCAAGAGGAATCTAGGGTGGTCCTGGAACGTGTAGTGATAAGCTTGTAAGAAGTAAAGATACTGGTTGTGAATGTAAGTTTAAATAAGAATTAAGAAGATGGAATGAATATAAGAAGTATATAAGAAGTAATAAGAAATATATCTGCTAAAGTAGTTCTATAGTTTCCTTAAAGAGTATAAATAAGTAGATGTTAATATGTTGTATGTGAGTTTGTAAAAATGTGTAAACGTTGAGTGTGAGTTTATGCTTAATGTATGTGGTGGGGGAGCCCGAGACACAGAAGGCTAATGTCATAGTAGACTGCAAAATAGGCAGTCTGAATGGTTTCAAAAGCTCCAGAAGCCAGAACCAGCACAAGGCACCCACAGCTGAGATCTGTGGAAAATCAATGCAATACAGAAAAACCTGAGCTAACGTCAAAAATAGTGCGGTTTAGAATACTACTGTACCTAGAAAGGTCTCTGTCTGTGAGAACAAGAGTTGCAGAGACGCTTGTTTGAACTAAAATTATTAACTGCAAGAAGTTTTGGTTGTAAAACGTCTCTTCATGTTTGGAAGTGAAGGCCTGATACCAGAATTTATTTTTTTTTGAACTTCTTGAACTTAATGAGAAAACTACAAAAAGATTTTGGTTATGGATTTATCATATTTGGAAGGCTAGTACCAGAATTTATCATTTGAATTTTGAGGCTTAAGAAATGTAATGCACAATAGAGATTTCATTGCAATGGGACAATTTCGAGTTTATAGTAATGACCTAGGAACTGTATGCTGGAACTGGGTTAAAAATGGAACTGTTTAAATGAAGAAATTTATTGTTTCTGCCTTAACTCAAGATGCAGTTGTGTGTATGCATATATGCTGGTGATTCATGTATTGTTCTATGTTAAAAATGCAATTGTTTTGTGGAAAAAAATAAATAAATAAACTTATAAAAAAAAAGTCCTGAAGCATTCCTGTTGTTTATTTTTATGTTAACAAATGGAGAAACTGAGACTCTGGTGACTGTTGAGAGAGATGCAGATAGATCTATGATAGAGGTAGAGGCAGAGTGGGGGTTTCTATGTAGGGGAGCAGCCCCTCCGAGCAGTCGCTATCATTCCCACACACAGGCACCAGAATTCCTAGCACACATTATTTTTGCCTCAACTTCTTCATTAGCTGTCCAAAGAATCTCGGATGAGATCTCAAATTGTGTCAAGGGTCTCTACTCCTTCACCTGTAGAATGGGAGTTTGGTGAAAAACCTATTGTGATTTGCTTAACCTCTCCAAGACTCGGTCTACTAATCTTCAGGATGAGCAGGTTGGGACCAAATAATTCCTCATTACATCTGGATCTGTACATGAACCCAAATAAAAACCCAGAAGAAAATACTTTCTGAAATATAGCAGTTAGTTTGAAACTTGCCCTTAACCCGCCAAGGAGATCTGTACTTCGGTTGAAGGCCACTGCCAGGGATGAATTAAGAACTAAAAATTTAAGCCTATTTCAAACAAGTCTGTATAGTCTGGCAGTACAAGCGTTAAAATCCTGAGTCTAGCAGAGCAGATAACGGTTCTTGTTCCCAAGCTCTTCACCACTGAATCCACACTGTGCTTTGGATGTGTTTTCTACAGTGCAGTGAAGGGGGAGGGGGGAGAAATGAGGAGATGGAGGTCGGCACAAAGGCGGATCTGAAAAGAGAGAGGAGGATTGGGGAAAGGAGTGCCCAGCAATGGTTCACAGACACCTCTCTGTGTAAGCTAAGGGACCAGCTCTGTAGTCCTACCGTTCCCAGCAACTGTCCAGATGCGACCGTTCTGCCTGCCACGTTTCCTCTTTCCAAACTGAGTGATGTCACTCTTGGGCCTTTCACATTAGTTCTGTTTTAATGTTTAAGTTTTTCTCTTGAACAGTTTTCTCCCCGGCAAGATCAGATGACTTCCGGATTCTATGTCACCTGTGCCTCACCATCCTGCCCTGTATCTAACGCTGACGGTCCACATGCCAACGCCATCCCCAGCACCAAACCAGAGAGTCGGGTGGGATGAGCGAACCGAAGGATGTCATTTAAACCAGTGTTTTTAACACCTGGGATTATCCTACTAACCTTAACTGAAATGACTGCTCACAGAACTTTTTGACTCTCATTTTGAAATGGAGAAATGATTTGGAGAAGTGGTCCTCTGACTTCACCTCCACCGCTGTACATTCTACAGAAAGAAGAACCAGAGATGAAAGATAAGGTGGGTCTATCAACAGTCAGATCAAGGAGTAGCATCGGCCGCAGAGGGGAGGCAGGGTCATGGATCGGGGCACCCTTCTCTAGAGAGAAGACTGCAGCTGTCGGCGGCCGCTGTGGTATCTTGGGCATCTGGCACAAAGACACAGCTCTGAGGTAAGATCCCCGGGCCCAGCAGGCTTCTCCTGGCACCATCATCTGAATTAATAGATCTCTGGGCTTCCTAAAGATCAGCTAGTCTAAAGTTCCTGAGGCCTTCCCCCACAAAAAGCAGCTCAGTGTCCCCAAGTGGAGGACTTCTTAGTCACCGAAGGGTCAAGATAAGAAAACCTGAGAGCTCAGCCTGAGGAGCTAGACTTTCAATCCTGTCAAAATCGCAGAGGTTCCCAGAGTTCAGTATGGGCACTTCATGAAGGAAACGGAGTTTGCAACTTTAAAAATGCTAAATGAGGCTCTTAGTGGCTTTACTACAACAAATTGAGCAAAATGACATGTTTAAAAAATGAATATCTGCCCTCAGCCATATAGGGAGGTAAGTAATCTAAGTCCAATGTCCCATTTAGTCTTCATAAAAACTCTGAGGGGTTAAGGGAGAAAAGGCCTGAAGAGTCAAGAGGGTAGGTAGAGAAGACTCAACACTCAGAGCTGTGATTTTCCAGAGCACAAGTTCTGCTGCCCCATTGATTAATACTGGAGTGCCTCAAGCCATCTCCCTTCAACAAATAAAGCATCCAAAAATTCAACTTCCCATGTGCATAGGCAGGAAGAGATCATCATACATGCGCAACCCAGGCATCCCAACACCACACATCCACCATTCTCAGAGAGGAGCACACAGTAAGGACAGACACACACTCAACACACAGTGTACACACACATACACACACCCCACTAATACACCACAGATGACACACACAGCTCACAGATGCTCACATATGCACACACAGGACTTCATATATATAAGCCATGGATAAAAATACACCCCATAGTGGCATATAGACTGTATATGCACCTCCATACACACACATGCACCACAGACACACAGATCACAGGCATCCTACACACACACACACACACACACACACACACACACACACACACACGTGAGGTACTGGGAAACTCTCCAGGGATTTGTTTCGCATATCCACTCAAGCACACACACACACACACACACACACACACACACACACACACAC
>CABHPR010148122.1:18584-47349 GCA_902168415.1 Peromyscus melanophrys | reverse complement strand
ACACACACACACACACACACACACACACACACACACACACACACACACATTCACATTCATACACATATACACACACTAAATAAATAACTTAAGTAATCAATAAACAAAATAAGGTAATAATTCTTAAAAACCCAGAAACTTTGATATAACCAGCAATAATTTCCTACCCTACTGTGATACATAAATACACTGTGATGGGACATGTAAAAAATAATTCAGATTGCTTAGAAATATTCTAAAATGAAAATGAGATGGCAATCGCTTTGTTGTTTTAATTAAATCATTTTAAATCTTAGAGCAATTGCAAAGAGTTATGGAATGGTTTGTTTCCAGAAATGAACTCAGTATTTATATCCTAAAAGTATTGCATTCCTCCTCTCTCATGGTTTATGGACATCTTCGTGTAGGAAGAACTTTATGGCAACCCCTCGTCATTCCTGTAGTTTTTCTTTCCTCTTTCCTTCAGAAAAATCAGCCTTTTGCTTGTCATTCTTTACAGAGTCTCTGCCCAACCCCCTCATTAACCTAAACGTTTTGCTCACCTTAAATAAAGTTTGTATCTTATATTTCTTGAGAATTATTTCCTTTTTGTTTTTTAATTATTTTTTCTGTTTGAATTTTCTCGTCTATTTGTCCTTTTTTGTGCCTTTTTTAAAAGAATATTTTCCTAATTGTTAGAATTACCTCATTATTTCCATTAAACAGTTCATCTCTGATTCGTTAAAAAAAATTACCCTATGGTTTTTAATTTGGCTTGTCTTATCACTGTTCAGGGTTTTTGTTTATTTTAAAATCCCTTTTGGGTTATAATTACTTCCATATCAGTCTTATTATGTCTTCTTCCAAATAGAAGATTAACATCGTTCTAGCTGGCAACAATGTTTTCCTTAACAAGTATCCAGATAAAAGATTTGCCCAATGCTCAGCTCTGCATGCACTATCCTTTACTACATTTCAAGAATTTAGTTTGTGTATGTTGCTCACATTTGCAATTGCAATGTTCAGTGTCCATTTAATGGCTCAAGGTGCTTGGTGACTAGATTCCAACAGTTACCATCAGGTAGAACACATTCCCTGATTGTTTTATTCTGTGACTGTGAAATCCTTCTCCATAAGCTGCTAGGCTTTCTGCACTCTAAATCAACACAATGTGAAACCAGCCCTGTGCTAAGTGAGGTTTTCCTCCACTGGCTTCCCCCCATCCCTCTACTCTACCTTAGCCTGTTAACCCAGATGTGCCTCCCTTCTTGAGCTAGTGCATTTCAAAACACATTTATTCATCTTAAAGAAGGTCTGGTGAAGCCTCCTTTGGCACTATAACCCTTCTCCATTTTATCCTCCATCTTGTCTAGCCTCCTTGTTTATTTAAAATGCCAAAACGTCCTGGCAAGATTGGGTAAAAAAAGCAATCTTATCTCCTAAACCAGATGTAAGAAAGAAAATCATAATTCAATAAGAGAATGCCTTTTCCTTCTGAGGGCAGGAGGTGCTGAGTTCATACAACATCTGTTCTTACAAAGCAGAGCTCAGCTATTAAAGAAGGCTATGTTTCCATCTCTTTCCCGTCAGGGAACTCATAATCCTCAATTTGAATCCCCCATCAAAAAAGCACACTTATGTATTATACTTTTCTCATTGTTACATAGGACAACCTCTACAGAGCCAGGACTAGATTAAACTGGGGGCTCATTACAAAGTGCCCGTTTAACAGTTCTCCTCTTTGCATCTGCTGTTTGTCTAAAGTTCTGCCATGAAGTTTCTGCAATGACACTTCCTTCATTGCCAGAGATGCTTTAATATTTCTATATGTGCAATTTTTGTTGCTTGGTTGTAATAAATGAAAGCCTGCCAAATGAAAAAAATAACCATTTACATTTTAGAGTGCTTAAAGAAAGGGGCTTTAAATTCAAAATGTGAGGTAAAAGTACATTTTCGTCAGCAAGGTTAGTTTTATGATGTAGTTAACACTTGACATAGTTACATAAAGATAGAATAATTAGTAATTTCCGATTTTAAATAGCACTTAGTTTTACAATCAGTGTAAAAAAAGTTGGAGTTCAGAATCTTTTGTCTCCATCTTCTCAGGACTGGGGCTATAGACATGAGAAACCATGTTAAGTTTTACCTTAGACCCTGGGGATCTATGGTGGTTTGAATAAGAATGGCCCTCATAGGCTCATATAAATTTGATTACCTGACACCAAGGAGTGGTTGGTAGTATTTCAAAATAATTAAGAGGCATGGCCTTGTTGGCAGATGTGTGTCATTGAGGGTAGGCTTTGAGGTTTCAAGAGGCCCATTTCAAAACCAGAATCATTCTGTTCCTGCACCCTGCAAATCCAGGTGTAAAGCTCTCAGCTACTTCTCCAGCACTATATCTGCTGTGTGCTGCCATGCTTCCCACCATAATGACTATGTACTAAACCTCTGAACTGTAAGGCAGCCCTCATTAAATGTTTTCCTTTAGAAGAGTTGCCTTGGTCATGGTGTCTCTTCACAGAAATAGAACACTGAGTAAAACAGGATCCAAACTCAGATGCTCACTTTGGGTAGCAAACACTTTACTGAATGAACTATGATTTTAACCCTCATGTTATTACTTGACTAACCACTGTGAATTTTCCTATACTGCTGTATTAATTGCTTTTCTACTGCTGTGATAAAATACCATGACCAAAGAAAATTGTGGAAGAGTTTAGTTGAGCTTATGGTTCCAGAGTGATAGAGTAAATGACACTGGAATGGGGGCAACAGGCATGGCGATTGGAGAAGCCCCTGAGGGCTCACATCTTGGACCCCAAGCAAGATGCAGAACAACTGAACTACAAATGGATTGAGTCTTTAAATTCTCAGGGCCCACCTTCAGTGATATACTTCTTCCAGCAGGCCCATATCTCTTAAAACACTATTAACTGAGAATTGAACAATAAAATTCCCAAGACCATGGGAGACATTTATCAATCAAACCAGACATTTGTGAAGGTGGAGATGAGCATAACTGTTAACATTTTAAAAGGTTGCCATCAGTTATGCTTATGGGTTCTTTTATACTGTCCACAACTGCTTTTCTCTTTAAAGGATATTTTCTGTTTATGGATGGATTAACATATTCAAGGTATGTGGTGAGTGTGTGTGTGTGTGTATGTGTGTGTGTGTGTGTGTGTGTGTGTGTGTGTGTGTGTGTGTGTGTGTGTGTGTGTGTGTGTGTGTGTGTGTGTGTGTGTGTGTGTGTGTGTGTGTGTGTGTGTGTGTGTGTGTGTGTGTGTGTGTGTATGCACACAGGTATAAACAGACACCAGAGGATGGTGTCAGGTATTACCTCTTTGACTCTTCACTTGTTATTTTGAGGCAGAGTCTCTCACTGAACAAAGAAGTCACATTTCTGAGCTATCAGCATGCAAGCCCCAACAAATTACCATCTCTATCCACTCATCTATGCTGGAGTTCCAAGCATTTTCAGGCATGCCAGGAGGACTTCTGGCTTTTCAGCAGGTGCTAGGATACAAACTCTGGGCCTTGTTTTTGCAAAGTCAGTGCTCCTAACTGCTGAGCCATCTCCCAGCCCCAGTATTTCATTTAGTATTTTTTTCTGATAAAATTTCTCATTTTGCTTGCAATTCCTCACATTAGTATAATTTCACTGATTCCATTGGCCATGTAGAATTTCTCTATCTTGTTTTTAATTTTATATAGATTGAATCATACTCAATGAACATCTAAGCTAATCACTAAGATATTTTCTATTGCTGAAAATAGAAATATCCTAACGGGTTTCTAAAGAGAATGTGTGCAAAAATGGTCTCAGACTGATATTGAATATGTTTCTACTGCAAGAAAATAAACACTAAAAAAAAAAAGATGGCATGTTAATAAAATAGTTTCAGCTCAGTTTTGTAACTATCAGAGGTTTATGTCTTTTGACCTTTAGTTAAATATTCCAAGCCTGCAGGAATAAAGGCTTTCTAGTAGCAGCAAGTATTATTGCTGTTATCTTCATCATCTAAATGCAATGTTTAAGCTACTTAAGATTCACCTTCGATGCTACATACTTTCTTAATAGCTCTGTAATTGTAAAGAGGGCTTTGATGAAGGTATTAAGGCTTCCCTGGCTTCTGAGTGAATTGCCTGTTTAGTAGTAGATAAGCAGACTTCAGGGGCTGTGGAGATTACCAACATCCAATTTCTTTTGATTTCTTCATTTTCTAATTTCAAAACATACCTTTTCCTTCACTATTGTGAAATCATGCAAGCAAGCATCATGTTAAGTTGAAAGGAGTACAGAACTGTTAAAGGATGTAAATCACATTCTTAACACCATCATTAACTTCTAGTAAAGTTTTGCAATGTTTCTAAAGTGTCATGAAGAGCACAGGGACGGATGTCTCAAGCTATTGAATGAAAAGGTGTATGGACAGTGAGACAGAAGACCCAACTTAGGAAAAGGGCGAAATACAACTAAAGTCAGAGCAAACAATGTAGCTCAGAGAGTATGCCAAGGGGCAATTTGACATATGTCAGAATTTCACTTATGTCCTGCTACATACATAATTAGAAATATGACACAGAAAGCAGATGCTAGTCACACTGTGAATTATAAGAAAATTTAATTTATCTTGACCTGGAAACAGGCTTATTTAAGAATGTGCTTCCCACTATAATGTACTTATTTTCTCTGTAATTCATTTACATTTAATAAGAGTAAATAGGTTACTGTCCACTGGAATTTTAAATATAGTTGTAGCTTTTAAAACTATATTCTATATTTAAGGACATTAGACTTGTTATATGTTAAGAAAAATAATTTTCCCATCCTTTCAGACAAGTTCAGACCTATGATATGGACTGTTATCTAATACTAACTAATAGTAACAGTATAATTCTTTTGTGGCACAAAAGTACATAGTATATTGTGAGTATTACACTAGTAAGTGCAAAAAGATTAGTATGCTCTTTCCCCATGGGAAACATGCCTCATGGAGACATTGTTTCCTAGAGAGGTAAATCAATTGTTACAGTGCTTGTCTAGAATGTGTAGCAAGCCCTGTGTTCTATATTTAGACAGTACTAAGAAGTGTTGTCTATCAATATGCAATAGATTTCAAGATTCACTTATCTGACCAAAAAAGGAAAACAATTACAAAAAATTAGAATGCATCTAAAATGTCTAATAATTTTATTTTTAAAATTAATTAATTGGTGTGTGTCTAAGTGTGCATGGGCAATAGGTATAGGTGTGTGTGCTTGCAGAGGGCATATGACAACTTGCAGAAATTAGTTTTTTCTTTTCACCATGTGGATTCAGAGATTGAACTCAGGTCTTTAGGTTTGGCAGCAAGTGCCTTTACACACTGAGCAATCCTGCCCACTCATATTAACATTGTATTTAGAGATGTAGAAGACAAACAGGATCACTGTGATCTTTATAGGCAACACTCAAAAGACAACGTAAATTTTCTTATAATTCACAGTGTGACTAGCATCTGCTTTCTGTGTCACATTTCTAATTATTTATGTAGCAGGACATAAGTGAAATTCTGACATATCAAGTTGTCCCCTGGCATACTCCCTTACTGCATTGTTCGCTCTGAGTTTAGTTGTATTTTGTCCTTTACCTAAGTTGGGTCTTCTGTCTCACTGTCCGTACAGCTTTTCACTCAGTGTAGGTCATGCCACCTTTGTTGTACTCCTGAAGACAACAACTAAGAGTTTAGCATTGGGAAAATTTGGTAAATTGACAACTCTGTTACCTAAAGCACAAATTTGATTAGTTCTTTCACCATAAAAGCTGAGATCCATAAGAAGTTTATATGCGAAACTTCTCATCCCATCGTTACAATTTCTAATTGTATTTTGACTAACTGTCTAAGAGACAAACTGCCACATGAAACACAGCAGCACTTTGTTCATCAGTGGCTATTTAGAGACAGCACTTTTAATGTAGGTTCCATTGGGACTGTGAGTCCCATAAGGGTGATGTAAACTACCTGAGAGGATATACTTGTTATCGGCAAAAGCTGTGCCATGCTGTGGATGGCAATTGAGTGCTTATGGATTCTGAAACACGCAGCAGCAGGTAGTGTAAATATCTGATTGTGGCCTCTAAGGAAATCATGCTGCCCAAAAGGAAGTTACAGTGAAGAGCTAAATCTATAAATTTTGAACTCTGAAAATACCATTAGACTCACAAAGAACCCTGACTTATAGGACTATTTAGAAACCTAAGAGTGAAACGGTCCAGACTGTGAGCTTTGTTTAGACATCCATGATGCCTTGTCTTGTAGAAAACATTCAGCACAGGTTCTGGAATGAAAAACATACCAAGTGGAAGACACTAGTCCAGCATTAACCAAATGAGACTGACATTGATTTCTGGTGAAATTCTTGATCTAATTATAATCAAACTTATTAACAAGTGACTCCAAGGAGGAGCAGACAGCACTCAGCTTCAATAAGGGTTTGCCAAGACTAAGTCATGTCAGACTGATTCAATTGTTTTCTTTTAATAGGGTTAGTAGCTTAACAGATGAAGGGATATTAGAGACTTCAGAAAGGGTGGGAGTTCAGCCAGGCATTTGACAAGTATGCTGATGTTTTCCTTGTTGACAAGACAATTAGAAAGAGCTTGATTTAGAAGCAATTTTTACTTAAAGGAAAGTTTCTTGTGATGTTCAAATAATTATTAAAATTAAGACAATAGTGTTGACTTATAGGTCTTTGCATGCAAGCTGCTGATGTGTGTGCTGAATGCCTGTACTGCAGTTCTTAACACACAGGATCTACTATGTGGTATGGACATCCTTTCAGTCAAAAAACTGAGATAGTAAAAATGCAAGGACAAGGCTATGAGAACAGTAACCAGCAGCACTTGAACTGAACCTAGAAATTTAACATCACATCCTTAAGTGAATCAGGTGACAATAGACTCATTCTGAATGTTAGACATTTTAATTAATTATAGGAATGAAGATAGAAAGAACATACATATCAGTTTTCATATATGCTGTATCTGAAATAATAAAAAACACGTAAGGCAATATACTTCATGTAAGAGTGATGCCACATAAAAGCCAGAGATATAACTCAGTGTGAAAAGGTGCTTGCTGCCAAACCTGATGAGCTGAGTTCAATTTCTGGAACCCAGATTGTGGAAAGGAATAACCACCACTTGCAAGCTGTCCTCTGGGGATATTGATAATTTGGTAGAGTGTTTGTCTGGAATTTAGGCAACCCTGGGTTCTAACCTCAGTAACACAAAGCCATGGATAATGCCACTTATCTATAATTTCATTTCTGGAGAAATGGAGAGGGGATGATCAGAAATTCAAGGGCATCCTCAGTTATGTTGTGAGCTGGATATGGGGATGAACTATATGAGGTTCTGTCTCAAAAAAAAAAGGAAAGAAAAAGAAAAAAAGAAAGAAGAAAAATAAAGAAAGAGCTAAAGGGAAGAAAATAAGTAGACAGAAGTAAAGGGAAGAAAAGAAAAACGTCTACTTGAACTTGCACCAACGTCTGAAAGCATGCAGATATGTAGCAAGCTCTGGTGGACTTCCACTGAAGTTATCATCACCTATAAGAACCACACTGAAGTATCTGCACTAGTGACATCACATTGCTTTGCACCAATTTACAAGGACATGCTATTCATCTTTATGGACCAAAGTCATGAAACATACTAGTGAATGCTAAATTATTATGCTCATGGGAATGGTCATGGAGGAAAATCCAGTACCAGTTAAGGATAACTAATCAGAGCAGGCACTATTTTCTAATGAGAACTCTGCAAACAAGTCAAGGAAGTTGAGGGTGTTTTACCTGCATCTCCCAATCACGAAGATCTTTCCTCTTTTTTCGCATTGCAGAACATGTCCCTTTTTATTCTTTCTAGGTTTGCTTTGAAGTCTGCAATTTTCGGTTGCTCCACTCAGTTCTCTACATATACCATCAGGGAAGTATCAGCTAGGAAAACATTTCTTTGAGTGACATTTGGCGCTCTATCACAATTATTCTCAAGCAACCTCGATCTCTTATCTATTGTCATAGAGATATTTGAAGAATGAAAGGCATAGTTCAGAGGTGTCAATCAAGCATGCACAGACATGTATGGTGAAGTTGTCAGCTCCTTCTTGCTGTCACAGTCAATGTTACATGCAAAGAAAGGATTTTACCTTATAATTGGAGTTTGAATTCATTTGTGTGTGAATTTAACTGCTAAATTTATAGGCTTCATCAATTTAATCTCTTTTGATCTCCATGTGAAATGCTAAAAATAAAAAGGACCTCCAGGAAACAGAAACCCATCTACTTTGCCTAAGGTCATTTTGCTGATTAAAAGTGGGCAAGGGCAGAATAGGGGGTAGACAGGAGGAGAACCTGGCTTTGAACCTGGGACTTCTAATTATAAGTTCTGTGCTCTTTTTACTGTGCCATGTGACCTTTCCAGCTAAAATGCCACATCTTTCCAACATGGTAATGAGCTTTCAGTATGACTTAGAAGCAGGGATTCTTCTGCGAGTACAGAGAGCAATAAAGAAGGAGAGAGGGAGAGAGAAGAAAAGAATCAAGAAGGGAGGGTGGGAAAGAGTGGAGGAAGATAGGGGCAGAATCCCGAGTGAAGTAATGCAACTAGCCCTGGAGATTGAGTTTGATTTATTTTTCTTATGAGACTAGTCAGGATTGTGATCAATCTGAAATGAGTAGCCTCAGTTTCCCCATCTTCAGATTGCCAAAGCACTCAGTGACATTTTAGAGTAAATATGACAGGTGAATGTAAATGTAATTACACAAATCACATATTGCATGAGTCATTTGTAAAGTTCACTGTGAATAAGCTATACAGCATGGGATCCATTTGTCACCTCAGAAAATGAGATCACCAGCTTTCCCATAGGAGTGAAGAGATTTAATCTTGAAATAAGCTCCTCAGAAGCCAGAAAATGTCCAAGTTCCCCCTTCTAGGTTCTTGGGTTCCAATCATCTGTTAGGATAATGCCCATTCATTCCTTCTCTATATAATGCATGCTGTCAAAAAAAAAAAAAAAAAAAAAAGGAACCAAACATCTCATAGCGTGAGAGTAACTGTAGTATACAGGCAGTTGAAAGGATACATGGATAAAAGCAAGATGGATATCCATGCTGCTAAATTGCCAGTGTTTTAGTTCTCTATGGTATATGCACTGGTAATCAACAGTTTTGAATGTTCTTTGATGTAATAGGCAATTAGCAATTATTTTCTATATGATGTGCTTGGCAAGTTTGAAAGAGAGGAAAGCAAAGGTTGTAATGATCTATAATTGCTGTATAGAGGTCCTAAACCAGGAAAAAGAGTGTGTGTTCTTTACATTGTCATTCACTGCAATTTGAAATTTGTGTGTGTGTGTATATGTGTATGTCTGTGTGTGTGTGTGTGTGTGTGTGTGTGTGTGTGTGTGTGTACCTTTCAGTGTGGGTGTATGTACATGTGTACACAAGTGTATGTGACGGATTCCACAGGTAAAAAAATCAGGTGTACCCCTCTATTACTCTCCACAGTTATTTATGAATTCATTCATTCATTCATTTATCTAGACAGGGTCTTATTCTGTACACCAGGCTGGCCTTAAACTCATAGAGATCCACTTGTTCTCTATTTTTTCATGTTATTCTATTTTTGAGGTAGAGTCCACCGGTTAATCTATAGGTCATCAAGCTACTGGCCAATGAGCTTTGGCAATCTGCTTATCTCTATCCCCAGTTTCCCAGAGCTATAGTTAGAGGTGTAGCCTCCACGGACATGCTAGGCTTTTAATATAGGTGTTGGGGATCCAAACATATTTATTCTTGCACAGTAGTAGTCACCTTTCAAATTGAACCATCTCCCAAAGCCCTATATACCACAATTTTGAAAATTATATTATAACAAGCACATTTGACTATTCCTGCTATGCTAACTGACTTTGTCCAGAACCCTAAACATTGGGTACTGATCAGGGACCTAAAGCAAGCTGCCATCTCAAGAACAAAGTTAAATAATGTGCCCAAGTTGCTAACCCATATCTGTTCTCTTTCTTTAGACTCAAAATGTGGTCTCATTCCTAGAATATTTTTTTTGTAGTTAAGTTCCACTGGACCCTTTATTAAAGAACGTTTTTGTCTCTTCAGGATACTAGAAGATAAGGATTGTTTTAACACCACTGTTCTGCTTTTTAGTCTTTCCCTCCATAAATTTCTCTAGCAACTAGAGTTGGAGACCAGATATATAAATATACATACATAATTGGAAAATTATGCAATAGTTATTTCTATCTACACTGCGCTCAACAAGATCCCAATTTTATTTTTATCTCACCTGTCTTCCATTTATCCTCCTGGCCTTCTTTCTCTCTTGAGTGTGATCTTGCTTGTTTTAAAATATAGAATTGTACAGTGTAATGTTTTCTCAAGACTCTAGAGTAGCCAAGTTGGAGTTTTCATTGTCTGTTCATTCATGGGCTAATCTGAACAACCAAAAGCAGCAGCTTTTATTTCTCAGATGGAAGCACAAGGTAATGATGTACCCAGAGGAGGGGGTGCTGGGCTGTGTTGACCTGAGAGCAATAGCTGAGATTTAATCAAGAGTTGATGTGATGCTGTTTTGTTTTCTTTTGTTCATTCTCTTTGTTTTTGGCTTCTGCCCCTTATTCAGGGCAACGGATAATTCCTAGTTCACGTGCTTCCTGTTAAACTCTGAATGTTGGAAAATCCAGTCTTACCCTGGTGTGTCACTTGAAGTGAGATTGCTAACTCTAGTTGTGGAACTCATATGGAAACTCAACAATAGTTAAATACATGTCAGCAGACTTTTCCAGAGAAAACGACCAGGAAAATCCTCTCACCTTACAGAGTCTTTTACCTATGTTATCTATCTATCTCTGATTCATTGTTACTTTAACCTTAGGAGTCTATGAGCTCTTTCTTGTCTGCCTTGAAATGAGGCATGCAAGCTAAGCCAAAACTGACACTCAAGTTTTTTTTGTTTTTTTTGTTTTTTTTGTTTTTTTTGTTTTTTTTAAGCCAGGCTGACTGAGGTCTGTCTAGGCAGGAACGGTAGAGCCATTCCTATAGTCCTATTCACTCCCTCAAATCTGTGGGACCAAGGGAAATATAGAGTAGGGTGGTTTGTTTGTTCATTTTATTCCCAGACATGGTCTGACAGTGTAACCCTGGCTGACCTGGAATTCACTATTTAGACGACACTGACCTTGAGGACCTTATAGAATCACGTCTCTTAAATTTTAATTAATTAAATTTAAATTTAAATCCATTTGTCTATTTCTATGCAATATGTATGGGGGGGTTGCACAATAACATGGATTGGAGAATAACTTAGTCAGTCATAGTTTTAAATTTTAGTTGGATATATTTGCTGGGCTTCTAGTAATTGTATGAGGCTGTATTCAGCTCTATAGAAACACTCACAAAATATTTTTTACCAAATTATGTAAGTGGTTGATCAATACCCTGGAGGGAGGGGAGAACAGAAACATTAAAAAGAGCCAGTGCTGTCTTATAGGATTTTATGGTCTAGCAAAGAAAAGTTACAACAAAATCCCTGAAGGAGCAAATAACAAAACAAATCAGCACAGGTGGATAAGAAATGGGGGGAAGAGAAACAGTGGAAGCTTGGGGAAGGGAGCTTATTTTCAGTCTGTCCTTCAATACGTGACTCAGCATGGCTTTATGTTGTCCACAGTCAGCATCCTTCCCTCTCCTCCTCCTCCTCCATTTTCTTCTCCTCCTTCTGTTCTTCTTTCCTTCCCCCTTCTACATCTCTCCCACTCTTTCTCTCTCTAAAACTAACCAGTGGGGACAGAACAAATTGGCAGAACACCTATATAACATGTCTGAGGCCCTAGATTTCATCTCCAGTATTGCAAAAAAGAACAAAAAAATGAATTTTCTCTTTAGATAGTCTGTGGTACCCATGACATTTGGGGGATCCACTGTTTCACACACTGGTTCTCATCATCATGTTCTATCAGTCCACAGATAGGCTAATACACAGAGTCAACTTCATGGTTTAGAGGATGGGACCCAACCTCAATGGGGGCCAGTGATCCCACTGTGTCTTCTCCAGCTTCACACCATCAATCTCCCTGGGTTTGGGCATCTCTGTAAAGAGGAGAGAAGCCAATGATAGTTTCATTCTATTTGTCCATGATTCTCTGTGTCTCCATTAGTCACAAGGGCTATAGCTGAACTTTTCAAGAGTTTCTACCTAAAACCTAAAAAGGGCTATGGCTGAAGTTTTCAAGAGTTTCTACCTAAAACCTAAGAAAGCTTTTTAAAAAAAAGTTTCTAAAACAGAGCTAAAAACAGCTTTCTAGTTTCTCTAGGCCAGCCACAGCCTGCAGGCTTGAGCTACTCTATGGCAGATTCATGGCATGCTGGCTTGACCTGCAGTATGGCAGATTACAGAGAGGCATTTCTATGCCACACAGTATGCTGTGTGGTGGATTTAGATTTTGCTAATACAAAACAAACAAAAAACAAACAAACAAAAAGGATTTTGGGCTACATGCTGCTGGATACAAGCATAGACCAACTGCCTCCCAGAGTCAGTGGAGAGCATAGTTCTCTGAGAGCTGGTGGTAAATGTAGTTCTGCCATGTTGGAAAGCTAAGGTGGGCAAAGCCAGCAGCCAAAGCTGCTATTTCAGCTCTGGTAATGCTGCAGTTTAGAGCAATAGATTCACAGTAAAGCAGATTCAGATGAAATAAACCTCTAAATGGTTTACACTGTGTGCAAAAATGTATGTAGGCTTGAAAGAGGAAAAGGAATATAGACAGATATATTAAAGACATAGAAAAATTTAAAAAATAAAGTCTTTTAAAGAGACAGTAAAATAATATAAAAAAGAAGCATAAAGATGGAAATCACACACAGAGTCTGGATTATATTGTCTTTGGGATTTTTAACTGGAGAGAGACATTTGATTATAAAGGCTGCTGAATTAAACCAATATGTATATTTTAAAGGTATCTCAACTTCAAAATTTGTGTCTAAGGATACGAGGCTTTGGAAAGGAGGCTCTGCTTTTGTTCCCACAGGAAGCAAGAGACTATGGATTTGTTCCCGATTAAGATACATCAGGTTTGAACAACCAAGACCCCCTGAAAGGTCTCCCATGATCCCATTGCCCAGATGATCCAACATCCAAAAACAGCTTCAAGGCAAATGGCTGAGAGAATGTAGCCTCACAGACTATTCCAGTCAGGAATTGACCATAATTCTTAATTTTCACAGGATCCCCATAAGAATACAGCACCCTTTGTCAGCAGGAACTAGCGAAGAAAACTATGCCCACATTCCCCAAAAATGGATTATGGATGTTTGTCTTTGTTTAGGTTGTTGGTTACAAATTGTTATTGGTCATAGTCACTATCTTTCTATAAGAAGAAAGAGGGATATGATATGGAAATATAGGATATAGATATGATAGAATAAAAGGCTGGATTGTTGCACCTACTTTTAAAGAGCAACTTGTTCAAAATGTTTTACATTGATATAGATTTTAGTTTATTGATACAAATTTAAAGTTAATTTTGTTATACTGTATGTATATTTGTACTCTTGTTTAAGATATTATGTTTGTGCAACTCATTTAAATTTAATGGATAATTTAAAAATACAGATTAATAATTATTCTTCTATGATAGTCATACTTATAGTAATGTTAAATTTTATAGGTATACATAGGTATAATTCAATTAGGCAGATAATCTTCAAACATTTCAAAGACCTATAGAATATGGCATTTAAATGTTTTGATAACTTAGAATTCCATTGACTTGAGACACGATTGCTCCTGGCAGCACCAATCTGATCCTGAGAGAATGTTGGGCTTCTGGGACATTTCTGTTTGGAAGTTTGTCTTCCTCCTTTTAAAAACTTAGGCTTCCTGGACATTGAGACACTTATGCTCCTGGCAGCTTCTATTTACTTCAAAGAGAAAGATAAGCACTGAAGACACTCTATATGGAGTTTATCTTCTTCTTGTCAAAAATAGCCATTTGGGCAAGAAACTGTTCTTGTCTAGACTGCTTGACAAAACGTTGTAGAAAATGGACATGCAGGACTCATAGGAAGGTCACCACTGAATTTTACAAGGCAAAAATAGTCCTGCTTCACAGGACCTGCTTGACCGAAGAAACTGCCAGACAACCTACAGGACACAGAGAAAAGTGACTGAGAGACTCTAGACCTATGAGCTGAATATGGATGCCCCAACATTACAGAGTAATTTTGGATGACTGTCCAGGCAGACAGCTGTCTCATCATTCTAGATTTTGGGAAGTTGCTTACAAAGGATACAAAGGTAATATTGTATCCATCTGAGATCTTTGATGTAGTTGAAGACTAGACAGTTATAATTTTCCCTGGTTATGATAAAAGATAAATTGGATATGAAACTTTAGACTCACAAATATAGGACAGATAGAATATTTTCTTTAATTTTGCCAAATACAAATAGACTAGATATTGTAACTGTAATTCTTGCTTGTTAACTGTTTTGTTATATGTAATTTTATTATGTTAAAGTTAAAACCTTCCTTTTTGATTAGACAGAAAAGGGGAAATGCTGTGGGATAATGCTTTTGTACACTGGTTTAATAAAATGCTGATTGGCTAGTACCAAGACAGTAAGTACAGGTGGGATAAGCAGACAAGGAGAATTCTGGGAAGAGGAAGGCTGAGCCAGGAGTCACCAGCCAGACACAGAGTAAGCAAGATGTGCAGGCCGAACTGAAAAAAAGGTACCAAGCCACATGGCTAAACATAAATAAGAATTATGGGTTAATTTAAGTTAAGAGCTAGTCAGTAAGAAGCTTGAGCTAATGGCCATACAGTTCATAAATAATATAAACCTCTGTGTATTTACTTGGGTCTGAGTGGCTGCAGGAACAGTGGGTGAGAGAGATTTGTCCTGACCATGGGCTAGATGGGACACAGGAAAACTTCAGCTACAAGAGCTGTACTGGATGCTGTGACTGCATTAAGACACAACCCAAAAGCTGCTGTATTATAGCTGTAAAGTTATCCAACCTCATTAGGTCCATATATTTAACATAACAGCAATAATTAGGGTTTTTTTTTAACACACCTTTTGAGACATTCTAAATGGACTTTTTCTAATGTAACTGATTGAATATCCCAATTATAATCTTTGAATATACTAGGTGGAGGAGCCACATGGTTTTAAAATATTTCCTGATTATAAAATTTGAAGCATTTGTGTTGACTATAAAACAGTGAAGATTCCCTTTATAGCAATATGATTCATAAGAGGAGCAGATTTTCATCAGATGTCATGGTGTCTTTGCACCTATGCTACATTCCAGTTCTCTGCAGCTTGAGAGCTTTCAACATCACAGGTCAGATACAGCTAGAAGCTCAGGCTACATTTCAAATCACCCTGTGAATGCCCATGATTCTGTCTCCTTTGGCCACCCAATAGTAGCGAGGTTTGAGAGTGACTATTTTCCATATTAATTCATAGAATGGGCAAATAAAAAAATTTCCTACTTGGTTGTCTAAATTCTTAATATTCTAAACACAAGTGTGTGTGTGTGTGTGTGTGTGTGTGTGTGTGTGTGTGAGAGAGAGAGAGAGAGAGAGAGAGAGAGAGAGAGAGGGGATTGAAGAATATATGAATATAAATCTTGTAAAACATAGAGTTGAGTATTATAAGCCTAGAATGAGTACAAATACCACTACAGTAATCAAAATTGACTCCCAAGCACTGTTGGAATATATTTATAAGAGAAACTAAAATCTTCACATATTTTGTGAGTCACTACTAAGAATTTTCTGTCTACTAAAAGTAAGAAATAAGTGCATTGCATGTGCTAGAAGGAAAAGAAGGTCCAAGTTACAGAACTTCAGCATGTATAACCTACCACAAAGTTTGTAGACTCTGTTAGGGTGAGATTAGTTTGTGGTAATAAATTTAAAACCTCACATATTGTATCTATTTTTCTAAAAGGCTGGAGATTTCAAAAGTAAAGCAAGGAAGTATAAAAACTACCTATGAGTTCTTGTTCTATGATACTTTGGCGCTCTTATTTCCAAATAGAAAATAAAGCTTCCCATGTTGTCTTTTAGCTATAAGCCTGAACTCAACTCAGGAAACTGGGAGAAGAGTTATAGGGAGAGGCAGGCAGAGTGTGAGTAACAGGGAGCTTGGGCTCTATTGTAAGAACTATTCAGGGTTAGGCAAAAAGGAAATATTAAATTTTAATGAATATAATCTCCTACTAATTATTTGAGAATTTCATACATGCACACAGTATACTTGATCATAATTGCCCCAAAACTTTCAATTAACTTCCCACAGATTACTACCTCAGCCTCCCAACCCCTTCTCAACTTCATGTCCTGTATTTTTAATAACCCACTGAGTTAAATTTTAGTGCACATACGAATGTAGGGCCATCCAGCAGAGTAAAGTTGATCTAGTGCAGTGGTTCTCAACCTTCCTAATGCTTTAAACATTTTATACAGCTTTTCATGTTGTGGTTACCACCAACCATTAAATTATTCTGTTGTTAGTTCATAATTGTGGTTTTGCTACTGTTATGACTCATGCTGTAAACATCTGATATTCAAGATATCTGAGTGGTATGTGACCCTTGTGAAATGGTCCTTCAAACCAACCCCCAAAGGAGTCATGACCCACTGGTTGAGAATCACCAATCTTCTGTTAAAAAAAGAAATGAAGTTTGAAGAATGTGAGTGTGCAATACTTTCTTCAAAGTGCATTTAGAAGTTGCAGGGGAGGGGGGACTCTGCAATCACTATGGCCAGCAGAATAATGATCCACAGGTGACAAGAAGACAGTCAAGGTCAATAAGACTAAGCCAGTATTGGTTCAAACTTTGGGAGTATGACACAAAAAAATGAATAAATAAATAAACAAATAAAAATCCGAGTGAGCACACAGACCTAAAGACACATAAGCTACTTTTAAAATATATCCTCCACAGAAATTTGAATATCAGCTTATGTATTTGCTTGTGATAAGACTATATCAAAATAAAAAGAAAATTTTAGTGACTCAAATGTTTGCTATGGTGATTATAAAATTAGGGCAATAGATAATGTATGGCAGAGGTCTGTCAGTTCACTGCATGAGAGAATCAAACTGTTGAAAATAAAACAGATGCCTTGAAAGTGATTGGACTGGACGTGTGTTTAATTTATGCAGTTTCCCCATTAATAGCATTATGTATTTAACACATCCATTAAACATTCTCAGTGTTAATTTAAACAGAAAAAATGTAGCAACTTCAAAAGGAAATCTTCCATTAAATTAAGGATATTGACTTTAATGGATGTTCTGAATAGACATGGAAATTAACAGGAAAAAAACAATTTGATTAAAAGTGGTCCCCATTAGACATTATTATGCCACACAGAATGAAAATATTCAGATAGAATTTACTGGAAAAAACCTGCTATAGAAAGTCCTGTGCATTTGAAAATGTACTGCTTAAAGACTGTCTAGTCTTGAAATCATATATAAAAATACAGCTTGTGGGAATTCTGAATAACTTGGTATCTTGCAAGAAAAAGAAAGAGCCTTAAGATTTACAAGCTGACTCCATTGTGTTGGCCAGAAGATTAGAAAGGGTGATCAACATACTTGTTTAATTTTAATTACTTTGCATCATGCAATTGTCTAGTTTCCTCAGGTATGGTGATTTATTGCTCATCGCTTTTCCCTTTTCTCCTCTCTCCTACTCCTAGCTTTTCCCAGACAGTCCTGATCATGCGCAATTAGAAGGCTTGAAATTCCTTTTGCAGATCCATTCTTTGTAGCTTATGAAATCCTTCTCTTCTCCAAGATATCCCCTTTAAAGTGCCAATATGACAGAGTTATCAACTAATAAAGAGTTTAGCAAAGTAACATGTGATGAGGATTCCCTAACAAAATTGATGAAATTCTCTTCTGAGTCCATATAATATGTCCTGTGTTGATAAATTCAAGGGGAAAGTGAGTATTTCAGAGGATGTCATAACTATGCTGATTGAGGGGAAGTTTGGGATCTGTGAAGAGAGTGCCATAAGAGTTTGGAAGTGATCCCTATTGAAGGAGGCCTAAGTATTTGTCAAAAAGAATTCATAGTAAAAGAGTCAGAATTTTTGGGAAATTAAAAATTTAATATCTTGAACATGTTAAACAACAGGGTTGGAGAGATGACTCAGCTGTTAAGAGTTGAGCACATGAGTTCAGATTCTATCATCTATACCAAGTGTCTCACAACTGCCTGTAACTTCAGTTCCAACGTATTCAACTCCCTCTGGCTTCTCTGAGCATCTGCACCCAAGTGGAGCACAAAAACTCATGTAGGCACACAAACATACACATAAATAAAATAAATAAATACATATTTTAAAGAAAGTGTTAAAATGATATAAGCAAAGAACTTCAAATAATGTTTCATAGTTAAATTACTTGTGTCTGTCAAGTAGCTATGCATGCTTGGGGTCTGGTAGATGGAGGTGTGTTTTATTGGGAAATAAGATTGAATAATTGGATACTAGATCATGAAACACATTTAATCTCAATAGGAGAGATTTGAACATAGCCAAAAAGTTAGTGGTACTGAAAGTAAAAAGGTGTGAAATGGACAGTGAGACTGATATCGAAACATTTTCAATGTGAGTGAGAGCCTAGGAAATTAATAAGAGAAGGAACAACAGAAATCAGGGAACATTTGAGGAGGTTATTGCACAGTCTCTATTAGACAGATAGTGAGATGAGATAGAGGGAGTGTTAGGAATGACATCATACGTGGTCATGGCCAAATATTGAAGAAGATTTTAATAGGGGTTACAGAATGATTCTTGAGTGGGGTTTCATGAAGGAGGGACATATGGTCTTGGAAATGTCCCCATACACTTTCATTCTGTAATGCCATTCATCCTAAATTTATCATGATAAAATATTAAGAATTATCTTTTCAACAGAGGGAAACATTTTGAAGAGAACTAAGCAAGACAATCTTATCTTCACACCAGTTTTCATGGAGGGGCCCCAGTTTAAATAATTTCCTATAGAGGGTGTCAAAGGGCAGAGGCATGTGGTTCACAACTCTCCTTTCCAAAGCTGGAGTGAGACCTATTACCTTTTCAATGTTTTCCTTATAATTAAGCCCTAACTTTTAGATTTTTCTAGGTCACTTTTCTAAGCTGTCCCTCTTTTTTAAAAACCAGTGACCCAAATACATAACTTATTAAGACAGAGCTTTTCCCTTTTGCCTGATCCTCTGCAGAAAGAGGAAGAGACTCAAACACTACATTATCTGTGAACCCAGATACTTGCCACTGCACAGATCATAAGTAGTCACGTTTCCACTTCAGCACATTCCCATGACCAGATGACCTCGACTTCTGTGTCTGTCAGCAACTGCAGAAGGCAAAGACACAGCTAAGTCAGCTTTGAGCTGACAGCATTGTCCTCCAAGAGGCACCAAGTTGCTTAGTAACCAGATACCAAAATGCAAGAAGCAAGGGACCTGGGAGCCTGGAGTTTAGACTCAAGGTCTTTCCAATAGAAAAAGGTTCTAAGGATAAGGGGTCTCACCATTATGTCTCCTCTGTCTCTCTTCCATTCTTAAACCAGATTGTATTTTACAGAAAGCACATTCAAAACAATCATCAACTGAATAAGTTCCTGTGCAGGACAAAAAAAATGGTAAAGAAAGAAAAAAATAGAAGAAAGTAAGGAAAAGAAAACACAGGACAAACTTCCCAAAGATTCTTGTCTATAGGAGGACTCAGCATAGTTATGCTTGGTATTCACACACAAACACACGCGCACACACACACACACACACACACACACACACACACACACACACACAGTATATATACATATACATATATATATAATATGCTTTTAATTTAGTTTATTTACTTATATAGTGTGTATGTTTGTGGGGAGGGGCATTTGTGTGGAGGTAGGAGGACAACTTGGGATCCTGAGACCGAAATATGGGGACACGACAGAACACTGAGTCCCTCATAAGACTATTTCTGTTTCTGAAGAACAACCCTTAGGACCTTTTGAGGACTTTGGCAAATTGATGATTCAATTATGTCTGTTTAAACACACATCATTGGTTGAGTATAAAGGTGCATGCATTTAATCGTTGTTTCTGAGACTTTTTGATTCTCTGAACTCAGTGCTGAGATATTTATTGAGGCCTATAAATTTTCTAGTTTAATATTATTTTCACTTCCTTGGAAATCCTAATATTTTAATAGTGTAATTTTATGATTTGTAGCTCAAAGCAGGACATTTCTTAAATGGAAAGTTACATAATTAATAAACTAGGAGTATCAAGTCTAAACTAGTTCATGATGGTCCTATGGTTTGAGTGTATCTTTCTCCTCTGTAAAACTTGCAATAAAACTTAATTTATAACACCACAGCATTGGGCAGCAGGCTTATTGAGGGATACCTAGATTGCCAGGGCTTTGTCCTCAGGAATGTGTTAGTGTCTTTATAAAACAGGCCCTCCCTCAGGTATGAATTGACCCTCTTCTGTGAGCAGCAGCTCTCCTCCCTTCATGAAGACATAGAGTTCAAGGTGACATTTTGGAAACAGAATTTAGAACCTTAGGAAACAGTAAACAATACAGAACTTGACCCTCGAGCTTCCCATCTTATTAGTGTTCCGTTACTGTAACAAAATGCTTGAGCCAAATAACCCAGAAGGGGCGAATGCTTAGTTTGGATTATGATTTCTATCCATGGTCATTTGGTCCTCTTGTTTGGGCCTATTGTGATGCAGCCTGATATGGTGAGCATGATTGGTAGAGGAGACTTGTCCATCTCAGGGTGGCCAGGAAGCAAAGGGAGAGCAGTAACCTTGATGTCTTCTACAGTGACATATATCCACTGTGACCTATATCCTTCAGTGGGTTCTAACTCTCAGTAATCCAACCATGTTCCAATAGCATCATGGACTATGGACAATGCATTTAACACGTGGATCCTTGGGGAATACTCCAGACTCAAACCACAACACCATACTATCTCATGAACTATGATTTTTATAACTTATAATTAACCAATCTCTGATATTTTGTTATAGCCACTATTGTAACTGAGGTTCTCTAGGGAAATCTGTGGGATTGACAGACCTCTTCTCATCAGCATCCTTTTGTAGATTCTAGTATGCACATCTTTCTCTGTCCATGAAATTCTTTTAAGTTCATTTTTCCCCACGAATTAGTAAATATTTTGTTCTTAATACTTCTTCTTCTTCTTCTTCTTCTTCTTCTTCTTCTTCTTCTTCTTCTACACTTCGATTTCTTCCCCCTGTCCTGAATTCACAGTGACTCAATAGCTTTTACTCTCTTACCTTAAAAAATACATTTATGAATTCTTGGACAGACTGATAACAATGTATTTTGATCACCTTCACCCCCTGTTTCTACCTCTAACTCCTCCCAGGGACACTCACCTCCTGTACCACTTTACCTTCATGTTCTTCTTGCCATTGTTGCTGTTGTTTTCAATAACACATGGATTACAATCTGTACTGCCCATATACTCCTGAGTGTAGGGTCATCCACTAGGGCAGGTTCAACCTACTAGGGTCCACAGGATTAAAGAAAACTCATTCTCCCTCCCTAAGATGCAATCAACTGTTCATAGCTCCTTAGTTAATAGTTGGGGTTTATGAACCCTGTCTTAGTTTCTTTCCTATTGCTGTGAAGAGACACCATGATCAAGGCAATTTATAAAAGAAATAATTTAAGTGAGGGCTTGTTTACAGTTTCACAGGGTGAGTCCATGGCAATAATACTGGGGAACATGGCAGCAGACCAGCAGGCATGGTACTGGAGCAGTAGCTGAGAACTGATATCCTACTTGGAAGTTGATCACATGGAAAGGAAGATACTAGATCTTGTATGGGCTTTTGAATCTTAAAAACCACCCACAGTGACATACTTCCCCAAATAAGACCACAGCAAATAATACTTCCCAAAACAGTCTTATCAACTAGGTATCAAATATTCAAATATGTGAGCATATGGAGGCCATTCTCATTCAAATCACCATAAACCCCTTTGTACTCAATGATAGGTTGTTGATTGGCTTAATAGTGTGAAGATCTTGTCCATATACATTTTTGCCTCTCTTTTCCTAGATAATCCATAACCCTCGGGTCCGGTTTGATACAAATGTCTCATTTGTGCTGAGCATTCTGTAAACACTTATTCTTCTCATTCCTATTATTGTTGTTGTTATTTATTATTATTATTATTATTATTATTATTTTAGAGATAGTGTATAAACATGTTTGCTTTTCATCATTGTGTGATAAACTCACTTGATCTTTGCCTTTCATTCTTGATAAGTGACTGTAATAACTACTCATACTTAATTATCTGAGATACTGAATATTTTCATATGGTATCTATTTCTCCTTCAACATTTTAAAACAGTGGTTCTCAACCTTCCTAATACTATTAATACAACCTTGTTAATTCTGTTCCTCATGTTGTAATGACCCCAAACCATAAAATTATTTTTTTTATTGTTACATCATGTAGTTGGAAGTTTTTGTGTGTCCTGCCCAGTCCACAGCTGCTCAGACTCAAGTAAACACACAGAGGCTTATATTAATTAAAACTGCTCGGCCATTAGCTCAGGCTTACTACTGGCTAGCTGTTACACTTAAACTCAGTCGATTTCTGTTGATCTATATGTTGCCACATGTTCTTTGGCTCTACCTATGTGCCATTACATAGTACTCCCTGTATAGCAGGTTGGCATCTTCTGACTCAGCCTGCCTCTTCCCAGAATTCTCCTTGTCTGCTTATCCTGCCTAGACTTCCTGCCTGGATATGGGCCAATCAGCATTTTATTAAACCAGTGTACAAAAACATTATCCCACAGCAACATCATAACTATACTGTACTTTACTACCCACCATTCCCATATCAGTTTGTGATTCTAACTTTATTATTACACAGTAAAGAAATTTGTATTCTTAATGTTCCCCCTTCTCCAGTTTTCTTTTTCTTTTTCTTTTTTTTTTTTTTTTGAGACAGGGTTTCTCTGTGTAGTTTTGGTGCCTGTCCTGGATCTCACTCTGTAGACCAGGCTGGCCTTGAACTCACAGAGATTCACCTTGCTCTGCCTCCCGAGTGCTGATATTACCACCACCTGGCCCTTCTCCAAGTTTTAAGTATATTAAACCAAATGAAAACTAGGTATCATGATCCTTTGGACATTTGACTATAACAGGGTTTTATTGTTCAGTTAATCAAATATGGCTATTGTACTTTTAATACAGTTTCATAAATATGCCAAACAAGAAGTAGAGAAATCACCTTTATAAAATTGTTTCATATCCCCTTTGCATTAGTGAAGTCTTTGTTGTGTTTGGGCATGCTGTATTGATACAACCTCCTTCTTGCTTTTAAATTTTACCTAAGAGCCATCTACTGTGACATTCCATGGTAAATGTTCCCCCATTATTTCCAAGTCACCATCATTTCATCATCTTAGAAAACAAATAAAATAACACTTCTAAAAATGACACTCCACTAAAACAGAGTAGATTTATTCTTAAGAGTTCAGAGAGCAGCATTGTGAATAGATTCATGATGGGCTTTTTAATTAAAAGAATACAGTCATTTCATAGTGGCTGTTCTCATTAGCAAAGCAGGATTGAGATGACCATTTCCTTCTAATTGCTCTTGGTGTTTATATGGAGGGGGGACTCATTTTAGGGTTGGTTTGAATAGATTTGTATCTAATTATGTTATACTATCTCCTGCAAATTTGACAGATAAATATTATAGCTATGCCAAGGATAGTCTCAGTAATAACAAAAACAAGTTTTTGTTCTTAAATTTCCACTAGAAGAGAGAGATTTCACATTTTGTCTTTTTTTTCCCACTGAGTCTTTCAGTTAACTTAATTTTTTTAAAGTCTGTCAGAAGCTGAATATCTATGTCTTCCCAAAGCTGTGTGGCAGAGTCCTACCTTTTAGTGCAACTTTACTTACAAGTGGGACCACTAAGGAAAAATGTTGTTAAGGGTAGAAAAGTTTTGAAGGAAGGATCCTGATCTGAAAGGATTACTGTCTGAATAAGAAATCTAATAGGATAAGTGCCTTAATAAAAAAATCAGAGGATACCTGCTCTCTGTCTCTCTGTTTATGTCCGTCTGTCTTTCTGTCTGTCTGTCTGTATCTGTCTTCTTCAAATGCACGCACATGCACACACGCATGCTCCTGGGCACTGATAAGCTGACAGAAGTAGAAGGGCCCTAATGTGGAGCAAGATCTGGTGTCCAGAAATGAGTATAGAAACTACAGAGTATACACAATCCTGCAACAGCTTTTATTCCTGTAACAAAGAAGACTAGAAAGTGATGAGATGCCTAAGAGAAAACCTTTCCCAGTTAGCTGAGTTCTTCTCTGACTGGTCCTTACATTTCACCTACTTTGCATACCTACACTAGCCAGTCAGACCCCATACAAGCTTATACAAAGTTATTTGCACCATTTTCATTTGCAACCCACTTTCTGGTGTCATCTTGGCTGCCAGGGCTTTCTTTTTCATTTTTTCCTTAATAAATACTCCTTATCTTTCTCTTCATTGTCAATGCACCTCATTCTTTGTGATCAAAAGACAGGAAAACAGCAAGGAAGAAAGTCTGCAAGAACTTTGTGGGAAGGTTATCATTAGAAATTCAGGAAGAAAATCTTAGGGAAAAACAAAACAAAGCAAAACAAAACAAACAAACAAAAGCAAAAAAAAAAAAGAAAGAAAAAAGAAACCTCATCTAATCTTGAATTTCTAGCCTCCAGAATGAAAAGGCAAAATATTTCTGTTGTTTTGTACCAGAATTGGGAAGTAAAAAAAAAATCATAATATACAAATGCCCTTCATATGCTCTGTTACTACTACCCCAATCCATAAACTCAGTCTTGCCAAGAGAAAGATATCATTGCACCACATACAAAAGAGTTTAAAAATACATGGCAAGATCCTCAGTAAAGTATAAGATTCATCATATGGGAGGAAAGTCTCAAAATCTATTGCAGTCTAGCAGAATCTAAGAAAAGAAGAAGGAAAGGCAGTTTGGGAGGGATCCTAGTACAGAAAAATTATCAGTAAGTTGAACCTGAAGACAGGTAACTAAATCAATGATTTTAAGAATCATATATTAAAATACCTAGCGACTCACAATGAATGCATAATAGTAATGTGAGATGTTAACCACAGGAAGTTGGAAGCCATAAAAGCCTGTATGGGATTATACTTTTAGGGTGATTTCTCAGAAAATCCGGTAGTTCTGAACAATGGAAAGTTTATTTTACACTGTAGAAGATGCTATTTTTTGTTGTTGCTTAGTTTTTTTTTTTAAAATCAAAGTCAGTAAAACCTCATGAACAAATTAGAAGTCCTCTAACTCCATAAGCTGTGGCTATAATGCTGGTAGCACCCATTTGATCCACTTGTCTATGTTGAATCCTAGGACCCTCATTCTCAGATACATGTGTAGTAGTTAGGGAAGACTAGATTTGTTGATGAAATGGAGACACTCATACAGTACCTCAAAGTATCCCAACTGTGGCTGATCCTTGTGCTTTGTTTCTAGTCTGAGACATCTGGAGGTCTTCTTACTCAGGGACCATGATCAATGGGAATGTCACATGACATCACATTCTGAAACAAGGACAGATACAATGTGCAAGTGCTATGTGACTTTTTCTAGGGGTATGGGACCAAACATCTATTCACACCAGATATGGTAGCAATGACAACCAAATAATTCCATTTGAATTTAAATTGGTGAACCAATGAAGCCTTTAGAGTTATGTATGGGTAAGAGGATAGTTAACAGAAACATCACTTAAAAATCTACCCCATGATGAGTAATGGCTGACAGATGTTATATACATGCATATCCTAGTATGTATTGTACATAGATTGACTGGAAGGAGAGTATAATCTATCTAACAAGATATATAGTTTCCATTAAAGAGCTTATAATCTACCCAGCAAGATATATAGTTTCAATCAAAGAGCTTATGGCTTATGTAAGTTTCAGTAGCATCCTGAACATTGTGTATAGTGCATATTTCCTTAGACTTCTAAGTTCCATTTACTTCCTGAGAGTTAAGTAGGCTCCATCTAGTAGAGAATTTCCAACTTGGAGAAAATAGCTACCCAAGAGAAGGCTTTTCCCTGCCTATGTCTAATGAACATATGGTACTTCTTATAGCCCTTAGAGTCTACTGTGTCCCATTAACCTGGTTTTCTCTCAGGTGACTGACAAATATATGGTATACTAAATATTTAGTGAACAATAATTTTCTGCCCATTCGTCTTTTCTCATCTTTACCAAACTTTGGCTTTCTTTCATCTCCACTTTTTTATTATATTTTTTATTAGTAGTATTCACAAACAATTGGAGAATGCCAAAATTCTGTAGTCACAGTACACTTGAAATGTTTTATTATATTTATTTAATACAAGTTTGTACATGTGCAAAGACAAGCTTGTGGAGATAGGAGGCCAACTTGAGGAAACTGGTTATCTCCTTCCACCATGTGAGTATCAGGTATCAAACTCAAGCCTTTAAGCTTGATTGAAAATGCCTTCACCTGCTTAGCTGTCTTGCCAGTCCAGTGTTCACAATAACCTTAGCTCCTTTTTTAAAAACTGCAAACATGAATACATAGCTCAGTTTTCTGTCTATGAATACAATATTCATGCTTCCTTTATGCTACATTCAATTTCTGCCTAACATTTATAAAATATTATGTAATGTGTATATTGTAGGCTACTGTTTTATCTCTTAATAATAACATAAGAAGTACTAGCCACACTATGACATATTAGAAATCACTAATCTAAGTCATTCTCCATTTTCAGAGTCTTTTACTTGCGTAAGTTTCCACAGTACATTTTGATCAGTCTTGGTAAGGCTTTATTCTTATAAGCAAAGTGTCCCCTTACCTTCTAAATTGGATAATTAGAGCTCTAACAATCCAGTCCTAATAAATATCCTATTACCCATGAAAATGCTATATTTTGACATGTGTTTGTTTCACATGTGCCTGTAAGTGTACTTGAATTAGCTTCTGTTTGTTGCAAGTTAGTTTGTATTTAGACTTCTAATTAGATAAAGAACTAAGTCATGGCAGATTAGAATCTCTTTCATGCCATACTGGTAGTTAATGGCTATTATAAAGACATATTGGTCAATTATGTCAAGGAGTGGTTAGGTCTGTGTGTATTTAATTGTCCATTGCTGAATTATATATCTAGGCTGACTACTGATAGTAGTAATTTCGCTTACTGTGTATACAAACACACTTCCATAGCTACCCCTTTGCTTGATGATAGCTGAAATACTACAATCTAGTGTGGGAGCTTAGAAAGGACTTCTCTATAGTCTTTGTTCTGGTAATATTTTCTATTCTTTTGTTTTGTTTTGTTTTGTTTTCTGAAATAGAGTTTCTTCATGTGGCCCTATCTGGCTTGGGAATCCTCCTCCTTCTTTCAAGGACTAGGTTGACAATTATATGCCACCATCCTTGTCATTATACATATTGTTCAGCCATATTGCCCTCTTTTAAGAAATGTCAGCTTAGTTTACTTTTTACCTGCATGATGCATATCCTAAAAATCCTCTTCAAAACTGCAGATGTTGTGTACATTAAGGAAATATATCTCTACTTAGAGACTGTAGAAATGGGTCAGAAAGATGACTGGGTGAGTTAAAAACTGGTGACAATCAGAGTTTCATTGTCAGAACTCGAGGTGGAAGGAGAGAACTGACTTATGAGTGTTGTCCTCTGACTGACACATATGGACCATGGCGCACACACACACACACACACACATTAATAATAGTAATAATAATAATATACTAAAAGTAAAGACTTCAAATTAATCAGAGATGCTATACAGTCTCAGACATAATTATCTCCTGTTGGTTGGGAAAGGAAGCTTTTAACTCCCATCTTAAGTCTCCCGCTCTTGGAAATCTCTCTTTCATTATTCCCCAGGGGGAAGGCATCTCCTTTCCTTCAGTGTTGCTCTGCTCACTCTCAGTTATCGCAGTTGTCAGTTGGAAACTCATGACTTAATTTGGCTGCAAGCCCCTTGACATAAGCTGCTTTATTAGACTACTTTGTTCATCAAGCTTGTAGGTATTGTAGAGAGAAAATTTGAAAAATAAGCTAACTTTATCAGCATCAGGAAAACCATTTCACCTCGGTCTTTAATAGTCAGTGTCCTCTATTTGGAGTCCTGTTTCATATTATCTTAGTGTTGTGGGAATTAGCTCTGCCAATGACCTTGAGGTATGCGACTTGATAGAGGCATGGTTTGGTCTGGGTATGTGACTGCTTACAACTGAGGAGAAGGGGAGTGCTCACTCTCTCTTGTGGTGGTCAGAGATCTGACTGCTGGTTCCATTCATCCCTGGAAAGAATGGAGGGCCATGATGGCTGTTCACTTTGTTCTGTATCCATGAGTGCATTTTCTCTCCATTTTATATCTTAATAAATCCTTGATACCCTTTAACAGACTCTTGTGGATTCACCTATCTCTTAGCCCATTTCTCATTTCTCTCTTCCTAGATCTTCACAGAAGCTGCCTGTCAGGTACTACACCAAGCTTCATGTTCTTCAGAAAGGATGCTGTCAGGTGTGTGTGTGTGTGTGTGTGTGTGTGTGTGTGTGTGTGTGTGTGTGTG
>CABHPR010148122.1:2384-18574 GCA_902168415.1 Peromyscus melanophrys | reverse complement strand
GTGTGTGTGTGTGTGTGTGTGTGTGTGTGTGTGTGTGTGTGTGTGTGAGGGAGAGACAGACAAAAGAGAGAATGTTCATAAATGAACATGTATGTGCAGTCTTGTGTGCCTATGAGCTTGAAGTAGGTGCTGTGTTTCTTCCTCATCTTTCTCCACCTTTACATTTTGAATCAAAGTCCCACACTAATCCCAAGCTTGCTGACTTGACTAGCCAGTGTGATCAGCAAGGCCCAGGATAGAGAGCCTAACCAGGCTGTCCCCCAAACCACTCCTCTGCCCTGGTGCTAAGATTATAGGTGCATGCCACTCCATTTAGTTTTGTTAAGGGTGCTGAGCATTGACCACACATTCTGCTGACTATACATTATCTACAGCCCATTCTGTTTCTTTTCAATGCTGGATCTGATATCCTTCATATTGGCCTCTGTACTCGTGACCTTTCCAGTGCAGGAACAACTCACTGTACACTACCTATTTGTCCATTTGTCTGTGTACTTCTCAGATTGTCCACAGAAATAAGTGTATCCTGGTTTCTAGTGATCTTCATTTTGGTGACACACACTCTAAAAAACACAAGTAGCTTTTAAAAATTGTTGAATTTGGAGGCTGGGGTGATGACTCAGCCATTAAGAGCCTTTGGTGTTCTGCAGAGGTCATGAGTCTGGCTCCCAGGTTGGTTGAGTGTCTCCGAATCACCTGAAACTCCAGCTCTGGGGAATCTGCTACCACTGCCCTGTGCTGGCACCCACACTCATGCGCACAACAAACACATGCACACACACACACACACACACACACTCACAAAATTAAAATAAAACTAAAAAATATTTTAATGACCTCAACGTCAAATAGTTATAAGATGCACTGAGAATTCATCTCACACCAGTCCATCAGATCTGTGGGCTTTGTCTTGGTTAATACTAGGACTCTTTGTGAAGGCAGAAGGATCATCACTCTACATATGCCTGAGGGTGTTCTAGAAACATTAAAATCTGGTTAGTGTCACATAGTTAATGGAAAATCAGGACTCAAGTTTAGGTCCACCTTATCTTTCAGCTCAAATTCCAGACATTTTCTACATTTTGTCACTGATACCAGCTCTTTAGAAGATAACAAATTCTTTCTTTAAATTTGGTTTGTGTGAGTCTAATTAATATCAAAAGCTCTGTAGTAATTTCTGGCCAATTTGTACAAGTTTACTTATTGTAATTTTATTATATATTTTATTGTGTCCCAATAAATGTCCATCTTCCCTACTCCTGTAGAGTTCCTTCCCCAAATGTCTATTAAATGTCTTCATAATTACTGTTGGTGTATATTTTAATTTATGCACAGTATCTTTTTAAAAATGGTGCCCATAGTCTTCTCAATGAGTCTTAATAGAATTTAATCTGTGTGCTGGCTAGTTTTATGCCAACTTTACACAATAAAGAGTCATTGGAGAGGAAGGAGCCTCAACTGAGAAATGCCTCCATAAGATTGGTTTGTAGGCAAGTCAATAGTGTGTGTTTTGTTTGTTTGTTTGTTTGTTTTTTTAATTAGTGTTGATGTGGAATGGCCTAGTTCATTGTAGGTGGTACCACTGTTGAGCTGGTGATCCTGAGTTCTATAAGAAAGCAAGGAGAACAAGCCATGAGGAGCAAGCCAGTAAGCAATAATCCTGTATGGCTTCTGCATCAGTTGCTGCTTCCAAGTTCTTGCCTGTTTAAGTTCCTGCCATGACTTGACTCAATGATGGACTGTTCCATAGAAGTGTATGCAGAATTAACCCTTTCCTCTCCAAATTTCTTTTGGTCATGGTGTTTCAACACAGCAATACTAAGACTAACTAAGACACTCATTCTGATGAAAATTCCAAAGAAATCTTTGAATAGAGAATATTAGGGACATGCAAATATTCATTTCCCTTCTTCCTAAGGTTTAAAAAGTTTATCTTAGCTCAATATAAATAATAAGTTAACTCAAAATATTAGTAGCTTGGTTATTCAGTTTTACACATTTGTTTAATAATTTTGTAATCTCTTTATTGTTGATGACTTTATTCCTTAAATTATTAATATATGTGTGCAGCAAGATCTGTCCAAGCAGAGTTCTAACAAACTACTTACCTACTTTCCTCTGTAGGTTACAGTTTTTGCTTATAATTTTAATATTATTTAATTTTAATTTTATTTTATGCTTATGAGTGTTTCTGTCAGCATGTCTGTTTACCAATCTCATGTAATGCCCTTGCAATCCAGAAAAGGCAAGAGGTCCCATAGACTGGAGTTACAGACAGTTGTGAGCCACCATGTGATTGCTGGCAATTGAATTCAGGCCCTCTTCACAAACAGGCAGTGCTCTTAATTGTTGAGACATCTCTCTAGCACCTAGATTTCTTCTTCTTCCGTTTCAGGTAGTGTTTTAATTTATTATTTGAAAATTCCATATGTTACAATGTATCTTGATTATGCCCACTCCTAAATCCCCCATTTCAATTCCCCCCATCTCAAACATGTCTCCCTTCACCTTCATGCCATTTAAAAGCTATTTATTTTAATTTTTTTGTTTTTGTTTTTTTTTTGTTTTGTTTTTTTGGTTTATTTTTTATTTTATTTTTATTTTATTTTACAATATAATTCAACTTTACATATCAGCCATGGATTCTCCCGTTCTCCCCCCTCCCGCCCCGCCCCCCTCCCCCCAGCCCACCCCCCATTTCCATCTCCTCCGGGGCAAAGACTCCCCTGAGGACTGAGATCAACCTGGTGGACTCAGTCCAGGCAGGTCTAGTCCCCTCCTCCCAGGCTGAGCCAAGCATCTGTGCTAAGCCCCAGGTTTCAGACAGCCAGTTCATGCACTGAGCACAGGACCCGGTCCAACTGCCTGGATGCCTCCCAAACAGATCAAGCCAATCAACTGTCTCACCCATTCAGAGGACCTGATCCAGTTGGGGGCCCCTCAGCCATTGGTTCACACAGTTCAGGTGTTTCCATTCGTTTGGCCACTTGTCCCTGTATTCCATTCATCCCTGGTCCCAACAACTCTTGCTCACATAAACTCTCCTCCTTCTCGCCAATTGGAGTCCCGGAGCTAAAATATGAAGAGGAGGGGCTGGAGAGATGGCTCAGTCCTTAAGATCACCGGCTGTCTTAGGAGTGGACTCCAGCTCAGTTCCCAGCATGTACATGATGGCTCATAACTGTGTCACTCAAGTATTAGCTGGTCTGTTTTTTCTCTTCAGGCCTGCATGAGCACTGTATGCCTGTGGTGCGTATGCATACATGTAAGAGAACCACACATATACACAAAATAAAAATAAATAAATATCTGAATACAAAAAAATAAAAAATAAAAGCTATTTATTTATTTATTTTTAACAAACAACTGCATTTTAGTGGTGTTGATTGCAGGTGCATTAATGCAGAGCCACACACTGGTCGATGAGTAACAGGCTCTTAGGCACACCCTCAGAAAAGTGACTCTCCCTTTCCCAGCGTCTATCAACTGCCAATAGTTCCCCTACAAGGGGTGGGATCTTGACATTCCTTCCTCTATCCATGCTAGAAATTCAACTGGCTTGATCTTGTTCAGGTCTTGTGTAGGTAACCTCATATTCTGTAAATTCACAAATGTAGCAGCCATGTTCTGCTGAAAGACAAAATTTCATAGCTCTCTTTCCCATCCTCCACATCTTACATTCTCTTCTTCCCTGTACATTTATTAATTATCTCTGTGTTTGTTTTTCAATTGTTTACTCTGGTTCTACACAGCTTTAAATGGGATTTCCAAGTACTCTACCACTGAGTTACCTCCCGTGCTCTTTACTGACATATTTTAAGTTTCCCAAATGATTTTAATGTTGCTAAATGTGGTGATTTGAATGAGATTGCACCCTGTGATCATATATTTATATGCTGAGTAAGCCCAGTGTCTCTCTCTGCCTATAGATCAGGATGTAAAGGCAGCCATGCCCTCTGCCTTGATGATAAAGGACTAATCCCTGAAACTGTAACCAAGTCCTCAATTAAATGCTTTTTAAAATAAGAGTTACCTTGGTCATGGTGTCTCTTTGCACCAATAGAATAATGTCTAAGACAACCAGTGTCAAAAGACATTTTGTTACATACTTTGAATTCTTTTGTGCTTCATGTCTTGAGGACATAATGTTTATATAGATTGATGTGGTTGACTGTGGTATTGATTCAAATCTAATTGAGCAGTAATCAATTAAGAGTGATTAGCTGTTTTCTGTGTAAAATTTGTATTATTTTCTCATGATAAGAACATTCAAATACCTCTCTTTTAAGTATATTGGGATATGTAATAAATTATAAATTATTTCCTCCCCTGTGTCATGCATCTTACATAACGACAGTATAACAGTGGAATAAGGCAGACTCGAGGATAAAATATGATTGCAATATTTTGGTGTTTTATCATATCTTAGGAAGATTATAAAAGGCAGGAACACACAATCAAGATGCAGAAGTAGTCCATCCCCCTAAAGACCACACATGCAGTCTGTGTGCTGCGTGCTGATGTTCCCTGAGGTACTGCTTCCCATCCTTGCATCTTTATTACTCCTGGATGCACTCAGTGGTTTTGTCTTTAATCATTCTGTGTGTCATGATATCTCACTCTGGTCTTAGTGTGCGCCCCCTAATGGATAAAGGAGGGACATTTCACAACATGCTTTTATTTGCATATTCTCTTCAGTAAAATGTCCCTTCAAGTTTTCAAGAGTTTTTTAATTAGCCACTTTAATCCATCTTTCACCCCTAAAGGGGAATGTTGCTTGTTTTCAATCTCTAAAGAATGCTCCCAGTTTATATTTTGTAAATGTTTCCTTCCATTCCGTGTGTTACCATTTTATTCTTTCTCTGTCCAGGGAATTTACAGTTGAAAAAAAAAATATATATATATATATATATATATATATATATATATATATATATATATATTAAAAATTAAATGTAATAAAATTCAGTATGTGAGTTTTTCTTTGCATTGTGAGTTGTGTTTTAATTATCATGTTTACATACTCTTTACCTAGGTCACAGACTCAAGAATTTCCCTCAATATTTTCAAAATTTATCAAACATTTACAATTTTCATCCATTAGGGATAAAATTTTGGTGTGGGTTTTAAGTACTGGTTAATATTTTTTAGTTATTGATACAATGCTGCTTCGGTATAATTTGTTGGAAAGATGTTTCTATTCCTGTACAATTGTTTTGACAGCTTTGTCAAGAATCAGTTACCTGTTTCTTTCGCTCTGTCTGAGTTTTCTTTTCTGCTTCATTTTTCGTATATCTACTGCTTTCTCAATAATGTAGGAACCTGATTACTATAGAGACAGATTTTGGTTTGTTTATTTGAGACAAATGCTCACCATATAGTATAGACTGGCATCACACTCAAGAGCTGCTACCTCAGTATTCTGTGCTGGAATTACAAATAAATATCTCACATCTCACATTACTGCAGTTAGGGTGCTTTTAAAAACCACATACCTCTCCTTATGGATTTTTAAAAAAAAATTTGTGTTAGTGTGACATATTTATGTGTATGTCATTTTTCTGTGTGTATGAAATGAGTATACGTGTTGTGGGTTTTTTTTTTGCATGTGTTTATAAATACACATATTCAGCTTATGTGAGGAGGTCAGAGACAAGCTCGGGTGTTGGTTCTTGATTTCCACCTTTCTGGAAACAGGGTCACTTTGTTGTTCTCTTCTGAGTATACTTTATTAGGTGGCCCACTAGCTTCCATAGATTCTCCTGTGTCTGCTTTCTGCTTCTTAATCTTACCGCAAAAGTGCTATAACTGTTGATGTGTGGCCTAGCATCCAGGTCGGTGGGTGTTTTGGGGATTCAAACTCAGGTCCACACATGTACTTGGGAAGTGCTTTGTATATTTGGGAAACCTTCTCTGCCCCTCTTCTTTTTTTATATCATATTTTCCCTGAGTTTTCTATTTTTGAAATGTGTACTGCATGTATTCATAACTGATAATGGGACCAATTCTATGATAGATAATTTAAATTCTTATCAGATACTCATTTTTAAATAATATTTTATTAATTCTTTGAAAATTTCAAATAGTTTATTTTGATCATAATCACCCCCCTCCCCACACTGCTCCTATATCCACTTTCACTTCCCTACCCCACACAACTCTGAATTTTCTTCTCTTCTGTTTTCCCACTGAACCCAGTTTCTGTCATACAGCCACCTTCAGAGTGACGCCTATCCTAGCATGTTGCCAAACAAGCACGTTTCACATCACTGTATAAAACTGGTATCTCTGTTCCAGAAGCTATAAACTGCCCATAGCTCTCCAGATAGAGGTGGAAGTCCATCCCCCTCTCCCCAGGCTGGCACTGTATCTGACTTGATCTTGCACAGATCTTGCACATGCTGTCAAAATATCTTTGAGTTCATATATGAAACTGACCTTTTGTGTCTGGATAACATTGTTTCCTTGATGTTACCCACTACTGGCTCTTACAGTCTTTTCACCCCCTTTCTTAGGAAGAGCCCTGAGCCTAGATGATAGAAGTCTGATTCTTTTGACAGCTTTATCATCCGGATATTGATATAGAAGGATGTTCTTATAATTCAAGTGGGGATTTTCCTGTCATCTGACATATTTAGAGTTTCATTATTGTTACTAAATCTTTAATACTTGGGGACTGCATGCAAGATGAGATTTACTCAAATGCTGCTTTGTTTAATCTCAGCCGACACAACCCTGTCAGGGAGAGAACCACTCTGCTTTGCACTGGGAGGTCAGATTGAGAGGGTAAATCCCTCTGCTCTGTGGTGACCCCTGAAGAACAGGAGTAGATCCTTCTTGATGCTAGTTGGTAATAAATTCTTGGCTCCCCTGGGTCAATTCTGATTGCCAGTTCACAGTAGTTGGATGCCATTCTTCTCAGGTATGGATGAAAATGTATAGTTTCACAGAAATCTCTCTTAATATTAAAGCAAAGAGAAGATGCAGTCATCACTAACAAAGTGAAAGTTTTTATTCACTATGTAGCTTCTTGTGAATCATGTCCATTGGCAAGAAGAACCTGGGCTACTTTTTGCAGTCAGTAGAGGGTAGAAGTCTGGTTTCACAATAGGAATTTCATGACATTAGTGGAGGTGGTGTTTTAACCTACTCTGTTGATGGAATAAATTAATATTTTCTAAGAATTTCTGTCTTTCCCCCTTTTTTATTTTAATTTATTCCTCTCTCATACAATATATCTTGACCTTAGCCACCCCTCCCTCTACTCTCCCCAGCTCCCCTCACATCCTCTCTCTCCCAAATCTATTCCTCCTCTGTTTCTCTTCACAAAATAGCAGGACTCTCAGGAATTCCAGCTGAACATGGCATTACAAGATGCAACAAGACTAGGAACAAACCCTCATACCAAGGCTGAATAAGGCAACCCAGTAGGAGGAAAGGGGTTCTCAGACCTAGAAAAAGAGTCAGAGATACCCCAACTCTCACTTTTAGGAGTCCCACAAAAACATCAAGCTAAACAACAACATATATGCAGAAGACCTAGCTCAGACCTCTGCAGGCTCAATGACTCCTGCCTCAGTTTCTGTGAGCCCCTATGCACTTCAGTTGATTTTATAGGCTGTGTTCTCCTACTGTCCTCAACCACTTTGCCTCCTACAATCCTTCCTCACTCTTTTATGCGTTGTTCACCCAAACTCTGTCAATGTTTCACTGTGGGCCTCTATCTGTATCTGCTCTCCTTAGCTGCTGGAGGAAGCCTCTCTGCTGGTGGTTGGGCTAGGCACTATGAGTATATGAGGACAGCAGAACATCATTAGGAATCCTTTTTTCCCCTAGTCCTATTTGGTTATACCCTAGGTCCCTGATCCATTCAGCCACTGGTTCCTGTCCATCCAAACATGGGCTCTTCCTCATGGCCTGAGCTTCAAGTTGGACTAGTCATTGATTGGCCAGTCCCACAAGCTCTGAACCATCTTGCAGGCAGGACAGGTCATAGGTTGAAACTTTTGTAGCTGGGTTTGTGCCTAGTGCACTAAAAAGTTCCTGGGCTCTACGAGGGTGACACTAACAAGGACTCCTAGTAATGGAGGACATGGAGCCTGTACTGGCCATCTTCTGTAACCAGGCAAGGTTTCCAGGGGTGGGACTGAATTTTCTCTTAATATGCTGCCTTTTCTCTGATCTGTCAGAGAAGAGCAGGCTTGTCCTCATGCTCCACTCCCTGGTATTTTCAGGTTAATAGCTTGTTCAGCATGAAATCTGAAATATAAGAAGAAAAAGGAAACCCAGAAGCCCCAATGCTATGCCTTAGATGCCAACATCCTTGCGACTTGTTTCTAGCTACTGTTTTTAAAAGTATTTTATTTTAATTGCCTATGTGTGTGTGTGTGTGTGTGTGTGTGTGTGTGTGTGTGTGTGTGTTTCTGTCACAATATATGTGTGAATACGTGCATGACTACTTTGAATAGTTTATCTCCTTCAACCATGTGGGCTCCAGGATCATGTCATCAGACTTGGTGGCAGTGCCTTACCCACTGAGCCTTCTTGTTAGTCATCCCTACTGTTTTTAATTGTACTTAGTAACCATAAGGGGAAAAAAACACTACTTTAATTGTTTGAAAAACAGAACTTTTTATTTATTAATTTTTCATTCTGCTCATTGCCAAAGCTTTATTGGAATAAGTTCTTAGCCATCTGGACTACACTTTTGAGAGGTTTTGCTCATGCTGTTTTATTAAATGGCACTTCAAAGTCCTTGCATTCCAGTGCGCTGCCATCATTCATGTATTACAGATGGAAAGAATATATATATATATATATATATAATATTATATATGTTCTTCAGTCAGTAAAAATGTATACAGATCTCTGAGTGATATGCAAGAAAATTCTACCACCATCACATAATGTTTATCACTATGAGCTAGATACACGGCTGCTTCTCCATAGATGCTCAATAACTTGTTATTATTAACTTTGCCCTTGAGGATTAAGGATTTGTGTAGATAAAAAAACAAATTTTAATCTCTGTGATTATGTTTCTTGGAAGTTTTTAAGCAGTTTTGATTTTTCTAACTGAATATTTCTTTAGCACAGAAAGACTAATTTCATATTGATTATTGATTTTCATCTCAGTCCTTATGTCAATCTATAATACAATGCATTTCAAGTTGCTCTTATGTTCCTAGCTTGCTCTCAAAATTTATGTTGTCTTGTTATTTCTCTATGATATTTTCTAAGACATTAATTAAAGTTGACATCTAATTTACTCACAGTGCTTACAAAATATCCAATATTCTGGATGCTCCTGCTATTATAGTTTCATATCCTATGTCATATGTTTTGTTCTTCTATGTTTGTTTTTCTGAGATGGGAACTTGCTTCTCTGAACAGCTGGTTCAAGAATTCCATTGAAAAACCTTCGGCTAGTGTATAGGAAGCTAAGGGACTCTTCTGGAAATAAAGACTTACTGCTGAATTGCAATTTCTGAGAGAAGAGGTACAAAGAACAGTAGAAGCCCTGCACGGAGCTGAGGCATTCATTGAGACGCCCCTCCTGGGATCCTCAAACTCACAGCAGATGGATACTTGCTATATCAATTTTAGTAATTTTTGTTTGTTTGTGTCCTTGAAAATGAGAGGATATGGGCTGGGAATACATTCCATACAAGGATGCTTAAGTAGAACATGAAAAATCTTGCACTCAGACTCTAACACAAACCACACACACACACACACACACACACACACACACACACACACACACACACATCCACTCATATGCATGCACTCCTGCACACACACTGTTAAATACTCTGTATCATGATCTGTCTTAGAGCAAATAAATCTGAACTAGTAAATGTTGTAGGTGATATAGAGGATAAAGAAAATATAGTTGAGCAGGCATTGGAAAAATCATTTGACTTCAAGGACCTCTGAAGTCAGAGGGGACTAAAAGAGGGCAAAGAAGCAATTCAGTACTGCCATACTTATACTTCAGAGCCAGAAAGAGTGGCATGAGATCAGTCACCATGTGAAAGAATAGTGAGAAGGTAGCAATGGATAAGACCAACATGGAGGCATAAGAAAAACCAAGTCTGGTCACACCTTGGATCTGTGAAAGAAATAAATTTCTGTTGCTCATGCTTAATGTACTTCCACCCACGAAAACAAAGCCAAATACCAAAGATTTTTCCACTTAAAAGTAGCGTTTTAATCCTTGGTTACAAATCTTTTTTTCCTGTGGTTGTCTTATTTTCTGTAGGATCAATAGGGCATTACTGTAAGTGTATTAATCATATGATTTTCCCTGGAAAATGTGGTCTAATGTCTAGTCACCACAGATAGGGCACTGAGGACATAACAGATAAGCCACCTCACCAAAGTCCATTTACTTGCAGGAGTATGGCTAGGGAGTTACTTATAAAAACATGAATGACTCAAAGGTAACCACATCCCTGGGAAACCCATTGCAATATGAGTGATGACTATTCACAGTTACATCCCTGAAGCTTTCTGCATGATTGGTAGACAGCTGGACAGGTAAAGAGAGCCTCTTTCTCTGGCAATCCTTACTGTGTATACAACTATATAGAGGGGCCTTGTGAATTTTGTAAGTTTCAGCAACTTCCTGAAATGCATGAGTTATTTGCATCTTGGACTTTTAAAATTAGTTAACTTCCTGTCTTAAGAAGCCTCCCTTCTCTGGGGAAATATGATTTAGAGGAAATTGCTGTATAACATAGTTACTTTTCTTATTACTGTGTCCAAATACCTGATAGTTATTAATTTAAGACATGAAAGGTTTACTTTGGTTCATGCTTTAGAAAGAAATATGGTTCATCTTGATGGAAAAGGCATGGGGGCAGAAGTCACATGTTATTTGTAGTCAGGAAGTAGAGAACAGAAAGGAAATGTTATCAAGCAATAGAGCCTCAAGGTCTTGCTCCCAGTAACCCACTTCTTCCTGAACAGCTCTATTTCCTGAAGGTTCCACAGCTTTCCAAAATAGCACGATTAGCTTGGGAACAAGTGTTCAGACAAATGGGTCTAGGGAATATTCCACATTCAAAGCACATCAGCCCTCTGTTGAACTTTCTTGAAGCTATGGATGAGCCAAGATTTATAACTCTAGGAACTTCCTTCTCCATAATGAAGCATCCTGAAATAAGATCTATTGAATCTGCGCTTCATATTTATGAGGTTAGCTGTTGTCTTGCCATCAATGCATGATAGGTTTATTGGCCTTTCTTCAAATCTAGTTTGTTCTGTATTATTTCTTGCCTGAGGTCTTCCAATTTCTTGCAGGTATGTAGAAATATTGGTATTTGTCTGCAAGTGTGGGGGGGATATTGACATTTAATTTTTTTGTTTTAAATCAACATAATTATGCCTTTGAGCTTCCATCCCAATCATTGGCCGAAAATTAATTTTTAGAAAATTTTGACCTCTAACAATAATTACTCACCAAAATATCACTTTCAGTATGACATACTTCTGGAATTGTTTTAACATCATGATGGAAAATAATTTGCAAGCCATATATAATGCAGGTGAATCCCAGAATCTCTTGTGTTGATTAGCAGTGATGGGATTCTTGGTGGGTTCATAATCAGTAAAAGAGGGTAGAATCAAGCAGTTCTCAGCCAATCCTGTTTTTGCTAGTGTTACTATAGATAGGCTTTTTGTCTTCACTAGTTAAAGAATTAGTAGACAGGAAAACACCAAGATATCTAGCAAGAATTATTGACTTGGTGGGTAGATAAGAATCCCTGGGGAGACCCTCAACTCTAAAGGGATTTGATGATTCTTTGTGCTCTCTTTTTCTATTCGTAAAGGTGTTGATATACCCCTCTACAGCAAGGATTGAGTCCCTTTATGTCCATAAGCATGGAAATAACTGAAATTATTGGTTATTTGGGGTAAGAATAGGTACCCTAGCCTCCTCTGGTCCTTGTCATACAGCAGGTACAGTATGACCTATCTCATGTAAGAGGAAATGTTTCACATTTTGGAAAATTAGCAACTTATTGCCTTGGACAAAAAACACATGGAGATTGAAACTTGCTGCCTATTGTCAGCCATAAAATAACTCGAAGTTTATCATGTACCCCTTCTCGCATCCTAGGTACCTGGCAGCCTCACTGTCAAGTACATGGCCTTGACATTTTACAAGAAACACTTTTTGTCTCCATTTTGTCACCTATATATAAATTTTATATATATCATATAAATTCTCTAGTATGGTTATCAAGGGATTTAGGGGAGGATTAGAGGAGTGGAGCTTGGCAGAGCTGTGCTCACACTGACTGACAGGATGGTCCCAAGGCCTCTCTGGAGTGGAATCTGAGCACTCAAAGAGTTAACCTTTGCCTCAGTCATAGTATCCTTTCCATCCACATATTCCTCAAGCCTTTTTCCTCTCCCCATGTCCATAAAACTCATAGCCATCCACTTTACTCTCTTTAAAACAGTATTAATAATAATCAGAAACTGTAAACAACCTAGATATACCTCAGTTGAAGAATGGATAAAGAAAATGTGGTGCATTTACACAATGGAGTATTACTCAGATGTTTAAAAAAAAAATGACACCAGGAAATTTTCAAGAAAAATGGATGTAACTAGAAAAAAATCATCCCCAGTGTGGTGACCCAGACCCAGAAAGACAAGCATGGTATGTACTCATTTATAAGTGGACATCATCTGTTAAGTAAAGAGTAATCATGCTACAATCCACATACTCAGAGACGCTAAGTAACAAGGAGGGCTCAGGGAGTGGGGGAGACACATGGATCTCCCTGGGAAGGGAAAACAGAATAGATTTTGTGGGGTGGACTGGGGATAGGTTGGAATGAGAACAAAAGGATCAGGCAAGAGGGGAAGTGTAGTTGGAAGTTTTTATGTGTCCTGTAGGTGCTCAGACCCAAATAAACACACAGAGACTTATATTAATTATAACTGCTCAGTCATTAGCTCAGACTTATTACTGACTAGCTCTCACACTTAAATTATCCCATAATTCTTATTTATAGTTAGCCATATGGCTTGGTACCTTTTCACAGTTCTGCCTTGTCTTCTTGCTTCCTCTGTGTATGGCTGGCAACTCCTGACTCCATCCTTCCTCTCCCAGAATTCTCCTCGTCTGCTCACCCTGACTATACTTCCTGCCTGGCTACTGACCAATCAGTGTCTTATTAAACCAGTGTACAAAAGCATTATCCTACAGCAGGGAATGAATGGAAGACAATAGAATGGGGAGAGATGACTGGAATTTGGGGGCATTTGGGGAATTATATGGAAACATAATGCAGTGGGAGCTACCTGGATTCTACATTTATAAAAAATAAAGAATAAAAGATAATATACTAGCACTCTGTTAATATACTTAATGTTATTCAGAATGCATTTGATTAGTATTGATTATCTAAATTATATCACCTGGTTATAACATCAAAGTTTTTATGAATTATTTCTTTGACTACATGCACAAATGCAATTTTCAAATAATGATTTCTTTCAAATTTTGTGTGAAATATATTTTTTTGCATCATAGATGTATCCTTAATACTTTCCTTTAAAGTATTCCGCATGCACTTATTGGAAAAGCACCCAATTCTGAGAGTTTTTGAGTTGATTGAAATTGTCTCTCTAACTCCCTAATCTCAAAATCTCACCAAACAACAAGAGCAGAAAGAGTTGGGAAGAATAACTAGAAATAAAAAATTGCAGCTCACTTGGAGCACTGAGGTGGTTTGTCACTTGCAGGCTCAGGGTCTTGAACATGGCAATGAATTTGGTAAAGCATTTCCATTTTGAGTGCTATGTATGAAGAAAAAATAGACCTATTAATCCTAAAGCATTGTATAATAGGCTGTGTTACACACAGAAATGTACCCCATCTTCTTTATCCAGGAACTAGAAATGGAGAGAAAGCTTCTTGTATCTCTAAAGAAAAATATAAGAGAAGTACCTAAGCAGGTCATATATGTGTGTAGTTCTATTTTACACTTTGAATAGAAAAGTATTCTAAACAAATATTTTTTTGAGACAGAATATTGGTATGTAGTCCTGACTGCTTGGCATACAAGACTGGCCTTGACATCTCAGAGATATGTCTACCTCTGTCTCCTCAGTGTTAGAATTAAGAACATGTACCATGTTAATCAATTTTGGGAAACTAATAGTTTGTATTCCTTGTGAAGTTACATGTTTATTTCACATTTATTGTCTGTATCTCATTAATCTAAAGAAGCTGGTACATGTTCAAATGGATATTATGCTATTAAAGACAAACTCAAATCCACTTCTGTACATCTGCTGGGTACAATGTCATATGACACTGGTCAGTATCATTAACAAACAATCCATTGTTTAAATAATAGACAAAGTAATATTATTTTGACTTATGTGGTGAAGTTGTGCTTTTTTAAAATATTGAAAAAATAATTTATTACTTTAAACAAGCCATCCTATTGTTCAAATTTTTAGATATGTGCAAGTTTATGTACAGTTACATTTTCCTCTGAGATTAATCCTGCATATTCATCTAGTAGTGTCATAATTAGATTGATAAAATGTAAAGGCAAACGATGACATTAACAACAGTAATGGCATGATTTCCATTACCAGTTGATCTTCATGTCTGTACTGTGATACAGGCAACAAATTCAACTTTGATTTCAACAGAGACGTTTAAACTGGACAATATCATACCAGCCTTTATATTATAGACATGTTTGCAGTGATGGAAAGTTTTGATGTCTGGGAAGTCATTTCATGAATCTCATGTGAATAATGGAAAGCCAAAATGTTTAAAGTTTCTGAAGAATTAAACATTTAATTTAGAACTATTTCTATTATTAAATACTGGCCAGCAAAACAGGGACATGATACTGTTCTGCTGTAAAGGGGCTACTTACCATGACAGCACCTACACAGCAGAGAAATGTTCTCAGAACTGGACTCATCCTTCTGATGTCTTCCATCTCACTGACCACACTAGTGAAGCACCTTGCCTGTTTCCCAATCTAGGACAAAGCATTCAGGTGCCAATACTCATAAATTTTTAATTAGACTGTAACATTTATGTAGTCAGATTTTTCTCTGTCCCAAGTAGTGGATAATCGCTCAGCCAATGACCTTGGGCTACCTGGCCCAATAAAGGCGGTACTCCTTGTCTGCCTAAATCGTTAAAAGGGAACAGAAAGGGGGTCATACTCTCTTGGATGTGGAAGGCTTCCTGACACAGGTTTCTGCAAACTGGTCTGGAGGTTTCCCTTTCTTTCCCTGGGAGACAAAGAGACAATTGTGTCACTTCATTCAGTATTCATGAGTGTGTGGTCACTGTTTCATCCTCTAATAAATAAGTCTTGTTCCCAGACATCTGTGGATCTCTCACATTAGTCCCACCTGCCAACTCCCAAATAATCATATGGAGAAGTCTTATTAATTATGAAAGCTTGGCTGATAGTATCGGTTTGTTTCTAACTAGTTCTTATAGTTCAAATTAACCCATTTTTATCAATTTACTTCTTGTTTCATGGCTTTATTACCTTTACTCTGTACTACCCACACTGCTTTCTCTCTGTTGGGCTATCAACTCTGCATTTTTTCTTCTCAGAGTCCTCTGTGTCTGGCTGTCCTACTGATACCTCCTGCCTTCCTAATGGCCTTTTAGCTTTTTATTAAACCAATAAGAAGGCACCATGGCAAAGACACATTTGGCAAAGACACACCTTCACAGTGTACAAAAACATTATTCCACAACACATTTAAACTGATGCACAGCTGTTAGATGTAGTGAAATACACTATTTTGTCACTTACAAATGTTTATGTCTAGAATAATACACAATTGAACAAAGACGACTTGCTTATTTATGAGTGAAGCTGGCTAGAAAAACCAGGATTAGAAAACTACAAAGAAGATATCTAACTCAGCTAACAACTTGCAGAGTGTTTAGTGGTATTTAAGGTTAGTGGGTCTGGGGCTGTTGAGATAGCTCAGCAGGTAAAGGTGCTGGCTGCCAATAGTAACCATGTCCAGGTTGAAATTTCTAGCCCCTCGTGGTAAAAAGGAAATATTGATTCTCCAAAGTTGGTCTCTAGACCTAAAGATGAGCACCATGGCATACTTGCACACACACACACACACACACACACACACACACACACACACACACACACACA
>CABHPR010148121.1:1607-16802 GCA_902168415.1 Peromyscus melanophrys | reverse complement strand
GCTGCGCTCCGTGCGCCGCCTGCGCGAAGTGTTCGAGGTGTGCGGCCGCGACCCCGACGGCTTCCTGCGCGTGGAGCGCGTCGCGGCGCTCGGCCTGCGCTTCGGCCAAGGCGAGGAGGTAAGGAGCTGGCGTGCGCGTCCCCAGGTTGGGGGACCCGCGGGGACCCCGTGCTGTGGTCACACCCCGGAGGCCTGGTGCGTCACGTGGCACCCCCGCGGTGGCCGGCCTGGCCACCTGCCCTTCCCTCCGGACCGTCCCCAATCGGAGGAGCTCTCACATCGAGCCTCTGGACGCCCCCTCCCACACACATCAAGTCGCAGGGGTATGTGTGCCCCGCACCAGGCCTAGGGGTGACAAGGACAGGTCCTTAGCTGCACCTCCCCAACCTAGAACAGGAGATGTCTGCTTGGGGCCACCCTGGATTCTGGCCCAGTTCCTAGTGACCTCCCACTCAAGCTGGATGGGCACGCCTGACTGGCAGCGGGCTGTGCTGGCTGCCGCCGGCCAGGACCAAGCTGAGGAGTGGTGAGCTGAGCCTCTGGTGTAGGGCCGCATGGGTGGCACAGAGCAGCATTGTGGGGGCTGTGAGCCGGTCTGAATGGCAGGATCTGAAGTGCCAGTGTGTCATGTATAACTGCCCATTAGGCTAGTGTCCTCTTGCCATCCTCACAGGGGCTAGTGTCCGTGTCTGAGGGGAGGACAGGGCACTGTGTTCATGTAGCCGTGCAGTGGTCCGCGTCTTCTGGATTCAGAAGCTCCGGCTGAGCTTTGGGTTCCCAAGGCCATCTGAGACCTCAGGCCCTATGTGGGGAGCTTGGGACCTTGGTCTCAAATGTGTACTGGGTGGCATTCTGTTCTCAGGACAGATCAGGGTGGCATTTTGGAACATGGGAGGAGCTGGGCTATGACCAGTCGGGCTGGTGCCTTCTTGTCACCTGACAAGTGGGAGGTAATAACTATCCCTTTCTAGGTGTCTGGGCACTGGCCAGAACCTGGGAATCCCCGAGAGCAGGAGGTGGAGGAGGGAGGCAGGTGTAAGGACTCTAGTCCCCCAACCCAGGAAGCTTACTACTGTTCCCTCTTGAAGCCCATTCTCTACCTCGTCTCTGCTTTGCTGGGGGCATCTGCTGCTGCTGCTGCCTCTGCCTTTCTCCTAAAGAGGTTAGCAAAGTCTCTCTTTTCGGCCAGCATCTCCACCTGAGCAGACTGAGCGCCCCTAACACAGGAGGCCACAGGCTGAGGAGCCCCTAACACAGGAGACCACAGGCTGAGGAGCCCCTAACACAGGAGGCCACAGACCGAGCAGCCCCTAACATAGGAGACCACAGGCTGAGCAGCCCCAACACAGGAGGAGACCACAGGCTGAGCAGCCCCTAACACAGGAGACCACAGACTGAGCAGCCCCTAACACAGGAGACCACAGACTGAGGAGCCCCTAACACAGGAGGCCACAGACTGAGCAGCCCCTAACACAGGAGGCCACAGACTGAGGAGCCCCTAACACAGGAGGCTGCAGGTTGCTGGTGTGAAGCCTTCTCCTTGCTTTGGTTGAAACCTAGAATTCTAGACTCAAGAGACACTGAGGTGTGGGAATGGCCTCCCTGCAACCCCTGGCAGGAGGCCAGAGCCCTGTGACCATATCCCCAGGCTGGCCAGACACCTCTGGTCCTCAGACCCTGCTCCCTCTACACTTGAGAAACAAACCTGCTTGTCTCTTAGACGTCCTGTTTCTGCACGGGGACTCACCTGGGTTTCCCTTCTGCACTGTAGCCTTTAACTATGTGAAAATTCTGCCCCTGTTCCTGCTTACCCTTTCAGCCCTGTCTAAAGCCTGAAGCCATTTCCAGCCCATCCAGCAGGGGCCAGATTTCTACAGATGTCATTGATGAATTGTCTGACTGTTTTCCTAGTACTAACAGGGCTGGACATGGTTAACACACACACGGGGTGGGGGTACCTTTTCAGTGGTTCCACACACTCTCTACTCACACCAAGTTTCTGGCTACAAAACCTCCAGGGATCTGTTAGAAAACTTCTGCCTAGGCAGCGATCCTCCCCCCTGGGTCTGGCCAGTGATTCCTTTATTTACTAAATGATTCTTATCTCACAGCCGGAGTTTCTGTGGACTAGAGTAGGTTGCAAATGTGGACAGTCAGAAATAGATCTATTGTATTCCTGTCCCCTAGGGAGGTGACCAGAGCGTCCCTGTACTTACATGTAGCCTTCTCCATGAAATGAGATCATACTGCACCATGTATTCTAACCCAGCTCCTCCCCCAAATGAGTCTCACATTTGAGCTGACATAAACTACCAGCATATTTGTTATGCAGACCCTTTCCACTTTTCTCTATTTAGCCCCAAAATGTCTACTTCTGATTTTATTTATTTTTTTAAGCTTGTTTTCTCTCTCCAGGACTGTGCAGTGCACCTAGTCCACGTGACTCTGGCACAGTCCCCTCCAGGATCCTGACTTGTTAAAGGGGTCAGGCCTCTTGTCTCTCATTAGTTTCTTAAATCTAAGCCGGTGGCTCATCCCACATTCCTACTCAATTTCGTCGAGTTTCCCCCTGAGCTCCTCGGTCCTCACTGCTGTCTGTGCAGGAATCCTCCGGCTGAGGGAGAAAGAACGCAGGGCAGGACCACGGACGGGGCCTGAGGCTCGGTGGGGCTCTTCTGCTGTCTCTACACAAATTCTCAAATACCGCGGAGCCCTGTTCCTCAGAGATGGGGTTCCTTCCCAAAGTGCTGTGGGCTCAGACTGTTTTTGTTTACACATCTGCCTGTGACATTGATTCCCCAACCCATTGGTGCTCTAGAGACAATGATTGATTATTTCTTAGACATGAGGTTCACTGTCTACATTTTACTAACTGCCCTGGCTACCAGGCAGATCGGGATCAAACACAGTAGGTTTTAGAATATGAAATAAATATCCATGAGAGCATAAATAAGTAAATGAATTAATAATGCAAAAAGCCCCCGTACAGGAGAAATCCTGGAGCCAAGAATAGACTCAGAAGGTAAAATGCTTTCCTGGCATGTATGAACCCTGGATTTGATTTGCAGAACTACATTTAAAAAAAAATAAGGATATGGCTGCATAAGATTAGGCCCATCAAAATCCTGTCATGAACTAGGGAGGAACTCACAAGGCCCCAGCTCTCCATTAACATTTATAGGCAGTTAATAGTAGCCATGGGGGAGGGGTTCATGAGGACTTTCTCTCCCTAAAGATCTGTAGACAGTTAATGGTTGCTGGGCGGAGGAAGAGCCATATTCTTTAATGATGTAGCCACTGGTAAGGTGGCTATGCGCCTGTAAATAAAACCTCTCGTTCATGTTCCTGTCAGCAACCCTAATGGAACTCATCTGGTCTCCAAGAAGAGAACCGGGGTTGCGGGAGGACATGAGGGGGAAAAGGTGGTTCGTTGGGAAGAGGATGATTAGTCGGTGGAGGACCAGGGGTTAATGGGGGATGAAAATGATCAAAATACATACCATACATGCATAAAATATCATAACAAATCCCAGTATTATGTCTATTAATACAAGTTAATAAAACAATGGGGGAGGTTCTAGACAGGGTTTCTCTGTGTAGTTTTGGAACCTGTCCTGGAACTCACTCTGTAGACCAGGCTGGCCCCAAACTCACAGAGATCCACCTGGCTCTGCCTCCCGAGGGCTGGGATTAAAGGCGTGCGCCACCACTGCCAGGCCAATAAAACAAAATTTTAAAGGCATCACACACCTGTAACCCCAGCACTTGGGAGGTAGAGGCAGGAGGATCGTAAGTTCAAGGTTGGGGCTGGGAAGTGGCCTGAGTGGATCCCCCTAGATCCCACCGTGGAAGGAAAGAGATCTGGCTCCTGAAAGTTAACCTCTGAGTGCCACGTATGTGCTGTGTGTGGCACCTGTATGTCCACACACACCGGAGAAAAAGAAATTCAAGGCCATCCTTAGTTACATAGGGAGTTGGAGGCCAGCCTGGGATAACGAGACCCTGTCTCAAAAAGGAAAAAAAAAAAAAGGTGTTCGCTTCGGCAGCACATATACTAAAATTGGAATGATCCAGAGAAAATTAGCATAGCCCTGTGCAAGGAAGACACACAAATTCATGAAGTGTTCCCCATTTAAAATAAACATATGATTTGTGTGAGATAATTTCTCATCAAGGAGGGAAGTTGACCCCTCACCCCTTGGGCAGGAGTTATGCCTTGACTTCCTAGGAGTTCAATGGGAGAAGAGGAAAAATCGACAGTGGAGAAACCTGACAGATGCCACCCCAGAATGTCACCAAGGTCAGTGCCAGCCCTCACTGAAGGGACAAGAGTGCTTGACCCAGTGCACAACTATGGTGGTCGTGAGAGAAACAGCGGACAACCCCCAGCACCATGAGGACATCCCACCAGGCGCTGACCAGGGCTCCTTAAAATGGCCAAGGAGAGTGATGAGCGTGTCGTGTGGCGTCTTGATGGAGTCTAGGACAAGAAGAGGACACTAGTTAGACAGTCCGGAGGTCTGAAGGATGGACTTCATTGATCACGGCGTGTGTCTACCTATAGACTGGTCTCGTATAGTCCCCTGAGTTGATAACTTAAGGTCTTGGTGCCACCCTGAGGCCTCTGTCAATGGTACTCAGGTGTGGGGCCCCTGCCTCTCTGCAGGATGTGTGGACCTGCGATGAAGGAGAGTTTGATTTTCAGACTTTCTAAGCAGCCCGAGGTGTCCTCGGAGGGTGTAGTGGGTAGGGAACCCTGAAGTGAGGAGGCTTCCGTGAGCTCCCCTGCATGTCTGGCATGTGGGTTGGAACTTCACCGCATCCTGCATGGGTGCACAGCGGCCTTCAGTCCCAGCCCAGTGCTTAGGCCCAGGAGCTCTCCCCAGCACTGGAGTGGAAACCAGAAGCAGAGGAGGAGGAAGGAGATGAGGCTGTGGAAAGAGGTGGATGGAGGGGATCTTAGCCTGGGGAAGCAGCACTGATAGCAAAGCTGGGCCAGATGAATCCTGTGGGTGCCCAGGTCTGACGGCCCCACAGGGACACCCCGGCTGCCTCTCCTTCCTAGGGTCAGGGAAGAGCCATGGCGAGCGTGTTGTCTGGGAAGGAATCAGAGTTACCCCGGTCTCCCTGATACCAGCACTGAGACCCGCTGCAGGCAGGAACACTGGTGTCCCCCAGTCCTTATATGGGGTGTGGTGGGAGGGGTGCAGCTTTGACTCTGGGCTGTGTATTGAGGGCTCCTTCCCTCCTACCCCAAGCAGTCCTACCAGGTAAGGTAGAGAAGGGAACCTGTACCCTACACAGCTGCCTGGGATTGAGAGCAGAGCCGAGCAGAGCTCAGGCAGGGTGCAGGGAGCAGTGGCCTGGAAGCACCCTGCTGTATGCATTCCCACCCCTGTCCTATGGAGTGTGTAACCCTGTACTTTTATAGAATACGCATTCTGCTTTTGATTTTTGTTGTTTTGTTTTGTTTTTGAGACAGGGTCTAATTCAACCTAGGCTAACTTCCAACTCACTATGTAGGTGGGCATGACCTTGAACTCCTGGTTCTCCTGCTTACACCCTGTGAGTGCTGGGGTTTCACCGTGTGGCCATGCCCAGCTCCACAGAGCGGTCGTGAAGGATGTCTCCCAGAACCATCACTCTTAGCAGGTTTCTGGCGCGAGGCCTTTTTCACTCCCTTTTCCTCTGCTATGTGCCAGGGCTGGGAAACAGCAGGGCTCATGGGGCTTGAGCCATGACCAGAAAAGAGACTGGCAGCCAGGCATGGTGGCACATGCCTTTAATCCCAGCGCTTGCTGGGGCAGAGGCAGGTGGATCCCTGTGAGTTCAGGCCCAGCCTGATCTACCTAGTGAATTCTAGAATGAGAGAGAGAGAGAGAGAGAGACAGAGACAGAGACAGAGACAGAGAGAGAGAGACAGAGAGAGACAGAGAGAGACAGACAGAGAGGGGGGGAGAGGGAGAGTGAGAAGAAGAGGGAGAGGGAGAGGGAGGGAGGGAGGGGAGAGAGGGAGAGGAAGAGGGAGAAAAAGTGAGTATCTGGCAGCTTAAAAGTGGACACCCTTAGGGACCCTGCTAAAGATCCATTACTCACAGCTTCTGTGATCTCAGGGACAGGGTAGCAGAAGAAAAACCAAGCCCCCAAAATTTGTATCCCAGGCCTCCATGTAGCCACAGCCCATGTTATTGCTGCGAGAATGTCTCTTCTTCCCTTTGGAGTAATGCCCTGTGTCCAACCCACATCTTACTGCTCAAGCTTAAGGCACAAAACTCAGAAAAGATTGACAGCCTTCTTTAGACACAGGTCATGTGGCCTATAGTGGGCACTGTCCCCAAGAAGGCCCCAGGCTAAAAAAGCCAGTACCTGGGCAAGGCTGCTATAAAGCTCATATGCACAAAAACAAAGCCTGAGAGGGGAGGAGCTCATTACAGTTATGAAGTAGCAACCAAAATCGTTTTATAGTTGGAGGAGTTGTATTAAAGGGTGGCAGCATTAGGAAGGCTAAAAACCACTGTTCGAAAATAATCCTGCAGAGGGTTAGGGACTCACCACTTCCAAAGCCAGGCCATTTTGTATAAGTAAGGCTGTCTGAGGTCTCTTTCATACAGTGACGTGAGGCTGTCTCCTAGCACTCCATCTGCTCATCCATCTATCCACCTATTCACCAGTCTACTCACCAGGGCATCCATTTATCTGGCCCTTCTTCCATCATCTACCCAGTCATCATTTCCAGTATCTGGGCACCTACTTTACAGGTCCATCCATCTACCTAGCCACCTGTCAGCAAGACCTTCATCCATTCCTCATTCATTGTGTGCTCACCCACTGTCTTAGGATTTCGATTGCTGCGGTGAAACACCACAACCAAAGCATCTTGGGGAGGAAAAGGTTTTTATGTGGCTTACATTTCCACATCACTGTTCATCACTGAAGGAAGTCAGGACAGGAACTCAAACAGGGCAGGAACCTGAAGGCAGGCGCTGATGCAGAGGCCGTGGAGGAGTGTTGCTTACTGGCTTGCTCAGCCTGCTTTCTTATACAACCCAGGACCAGCAGCCCAGGGGTGGCTCAACCTACAATGGGCTATACCCTCTCACATCAATCATTAATTAAGAAAATGCCCTACAGGCTTCTGTACTGCCTGATATTATGGGTACAGTTTCTTTATTTTTAAAATTTTATTTTATGTGTTTTGGTGTTCTGCCCACATGTGTGTCTATGTGAGGGTGTCAGATCCCCTGGAACCGGAGTTACACAGTTGTGAGCTGCCATGTGGGTGCTGGGAATTGAACCTGGGTCCTCTGGAAGAACAGCCAATGCTCTTGACTGCTGAGCCATCTCTTCAGCCTGGAGGCATTTTCTTAATTAAGGTTCCTTCCTCTCAGATGACTTTAGCTGTGTTAAGTTGACAGAAAACTATCTAGGACACCCACCCTTCTCTAGCCATCTGCCTGTCCATTCATCCACCCACCAATCCAGTCTTTTTTTTTTTTTAAAGAATTATTTATTTATTATGTATACAGAAGAGGGTGCCAGATCTCATTACAGATGGTTATGAGCCACCATGTGGGTGCAGGGAATTGAACTCAGGACCTCTGGACGAGCAGTCAGTGCTCTTAACCTCTGAGCCATCTCTCCAGCCCCCAATCCAGTCTTTACTGCTGTAGTGCATCAGGCCAAGTACAGACTCAGGGGCAGGCCTGGTATTTCCATCGTGTGTCAAGCGGCTATGTGTAGTAAAGTCACAGGAAGGGCAAGGAGAGAGAACTCAGGCCGGAACAGGGGCAGATGGTGACCAGAGGGACAAAGCAGGACTGTCTGGTTCTTATGTTTAGAAGGACAGCAACATCCCGGCACAGGCTGTCCTGGCGGGCATGAACTATCTTTTTTTTTTTTTTTTTTTTTCTTTTTTTTTTTTTTCGAGACAGGGTTTCTCTGTGTAGCTTTGCGCCTTTCCTGGAACTCACTTGGTAGCCCAGGCTGGCCTCGAACTCACAGAGATCCGCCTGGCTCTGCCTCCCGAGTGCTGGGATTAAAGGCGTGCGCCACCACCGCCCGGCCATGAACTATCTTTATAATGTCTCACTTCCTCAAGCTGTTGCTGGTGGTAGGGCTGGGGTCGTCCTGAGAAGAGCTGCAGCCTGGATTCTTTCTAAGGGAGCTTGTTAAGATGGACAGACCTGCCTGCTCCTCTATAAAGTAGAGCTCCTGGAGCTGAAGAGTTGGCTTAATAATGATTGCCTTTGCAGAAGACTCACGTGGCAGCTCACTGCCAGCTGTAACTCCAGTTCCTGAGGATCCAGCACTCTCTTCTGGCTTCCTTGAGCACTAGACCTGCACACAATACACCTGTATATGTGCAGGCAAACACTCATACATGTAAAAAAAAAAAAAATTTTTTTTCCAGAGCTGAGGACCAAACCCAGGGCCTTGCGCTTGCTAGGCAAGCACTCTACCACTGAGCTAAATCCCCTAAAAAATTTTTTTATTGCTTTTCCTGTGTATGGGTGTCTTGTCTGCATTCATATCTGTGTACCATGCATATGCCTGGTGCCCAAGGAGGCCGGAAGAGGGTATGGGATTCCCTGGAACTGGAGTTATAGACAGTTGTGAGCTGCCTTGTAGGGGTCGAAACTGAACCCAGGTCCTCTGTAAGAGCAGCCAGTGCTCTTAACTGCTAAGCCATCTCTCCAGCCCAGATTTGTTTTTTGTTTTTTTGAAACAAGGTTTCTCTGTGTAACCCTGGCTGTCCTGGAACTCACTCTGTAGACTATGCTAGCCTCAAATTCAGAGATCCACCTGCCTCTATCTCCTGAGCACTGGGATTAAAAGGCGTGCGCCAAACTGCCTGGCTTAAAATTTTAAAATAATCTTTTCAAAAAGGATTCATAAAGTGGAGGTCAAGGCCATTCTTTGAGGGACTGTTTGGAAGGCTGGAGATAAGACACACACACACACACACACACACACACACACACACACCCACACACACACCAGCATAGGCTTACTGCACCCTTGTGTGAGTGCCCTGGACTACTGAGGTGTCTCTGCTGCCCTGGGTCCCAGGATGCCCCCCTGTCCCTTCCTTTTTTTTTTTTTAATTTGTTTATTTTTGTTTATTTTATGTGCACTGGTGTTTTGCCTTCATGTATGTCTGTGTGAGGGTGTCAGATCCTCTGGAACTGGAGTTACAGACAGCTATGAGCTGCCATGTGGGTCCTCTGGAAGAGCAGTCAGTGCTCTGAACCGCTGAGCCATCTCTCCAGTCCCCCGTCCCTTTCTGCATGGTACTTTCCACTGCAGGCTCCCTCGCGCAGAGCAGAGCTCTTCCAGCCTGCACTGGTGTTTTCTGTGGACAGGAGGAATAAGGAACAGACAGAGCCCTTTGCCCAACCTTTGTGTTTCTCCATTCATCCTTCAGCAGCCCGAAGCTCTGGGAGCCGAAGTGACTTGGGCAGCACCCGCGGAGAACACAGGTCTTTCTGGTTCCAAAGCTGCCTCCTTACTGCCTGCAAGAGCTGGGGTCTTAGGCGCGCAGAGGTGGGGGGTGGGAAAAACCGCAGCAGAGGAGGATTCCTTGGAGGCAGGACTGAGCAGAAATAGGCCGGGATCTGTGAGCCCTTTCGGAGCGCAGCAGCCACCTAAGTGTTCTGGGAAGACCGGAGGCTGGCCTCCGTGGAAGGCCCAGGGGCCGCAGGACTTGAGGCTTGGGGTTGGGAGGCTGCTGGTACCCACACCCCGTTCTGGTTCAGACCATGGTTAAGCAGGCCCGAGGAGGTTTTCTCAAGGTTCTCAGCACCTCTGCCTTCCCACCTGCTTACACCTCAGTAGGCAGCCTATAGCCATCTGCATCTCAGCTCTAGCCAGTTGACTCCACCTTCAGGAGGGAAGGGGCGCCGGCTGCAGGCACCTCCCCGACGGTGGTACTCCAAGAAATCACTCTGTACTTCCGCCCCCTTGCTGCGGTGGGGCTGCTGACCGCAATGCTTGCCGGGTCCTTTCCACTGTGCCTGGCACACAGTGAGAGCCCAGGTGACTGTTACTCTGAGCGCAGGCTGTGGTTTGATGGGGAGGGTGTCCATTTCCCTGGATCCACGTGCCTTTTCTAGCGCCCTGCTCCATGTCACATTTTGGTGGCTACAGGATCCACAGATGAACAGGACATTCCTTTCCATAGAGAGATTCCCTAACGGGGGGGGGGGGGGGGGGGGGGAAGGAAGGCTAGGGGAGAAACATGGGTGGTGGTGGTTGTTGTTGTTTTGTTGTGTGTGTTTTTTGGGGGGTCAGTTGGTGGCTTTTTTAACTTGTGTGTGTGAGTGTGTGATTTTTATTGACAATTTGTACTTGGAAATGTTGATGGGGAGCAGTGTGACACTTCAGTACATACATGTATTGTGAAATGAACCAATCAAGCTAATTAACCCGCTTCCTCCGTTCTCAGCACTTCGATTTGGTGAGAACATTGAAAACCCACCTTGTCACATGCAGTTGCATAGTTATTAGCGTAGCCACCTTGCAAAGCAGTCGATGGTCAGAGCATAGTTCTCCCGTCTAACTGGACCATTTCCTGACCCCCTCCTTCTGCACAGCGATCCCTTTGGCTGGTGTCACTCAATGAACTTGGAATCCTGGCAGGGTGAAGTCCCAGGGCGCAGCCCTCCATGGATGACACCCTCCAGAGGGTGGACGGGTGTAGCTGACGTTGGGGCCTCTGTTCCCGCTGGGCTGGGCTCCTTTGGCCTTGCTCCTGTCCCTTGTGATTGGCTGCTAGCCAGAGGATCAGACTGTGGTGTGAGTGTCTCAGAGACCCTGAGCCCAAATGCACGCTGCCAGCCACTCTCACCCTCTCCACTATCAGGATTTAACTCAGAGCCTTCAGCGTGCTAGGCAAGAGCAGGGACAATGAGCTACACCTTCAACCCTAAACGTTCATTTTTAACTGCTGCTGTGACTGTTGTTAGTGTGTGTGTGTGTGTGTGTGTGTGTGTGTGTGTGTGTGTGTGTACATGCCTGTGTGTGTGGATTCATGCATTGCTGAGAACTTGGTCTGCTTCTGAGCTCTCCCCACTGGTCTTCTGAGGTTCCCCCCTGACCCCACCCCCACCTCAGCTCATGGATTCTTTCCTTTCTGATAGGCTGTAATCCAGGTCACGGTTCTTCTGGATGCTCAAAGGTTTCCTTCGCTTTGTTTTAGTGTAGAATTGTAACATTTGGATATTTTTATTTGAGATAATTTTTTTTTTTAATTTATGGTGCTAAGGATGGAACCCATGGCCTTTACCACAGATCCACATCCTAACCCGTCACTTCCTTGCTTTTTGTTGTTGTTTTGTTTGAGACAGGGTCTCAAGTGACCCAGGCTGGCCTCAAACTGTAGCCAAGGATGACTTTTTACTTCCAGTCTTCCTTTCTACACCTCCCAAGTGCTAGGATTACTGGCATGTACCACAGATTCTGTTTAGGTGCTGCAGATGGAACCCAGGCTTTTTTTTTTTTTTTTTTTTTTTTTTTCTTTCTCTGAGACAGGGTTTCTCTGTGTAGTCTGGCTGTCCTGGAACTCACTCTGTAGCCCAGGCTGGCCTCAAACTCAGAGATCCTCCAGCCTCTGCCTCCCAAGTGCTGGGATTAAAGGCGTGTGCCACCACCACCTGGCTCTCATCAGTCCCTTTTAAAGAACTCCCTGAGGCTGGAATTGTATCTCAGTAGTAGTGTGTTTGATACCCAGACTGTGACCCCCCCCCCAACACCACAAAGATAGATAGATGGATGGATGGATGGATGGATGGATGTGTGGGTGGGTGGGTGGGTAGATAGATAGATAGATAGATAGATAGATAGATAGATAGATAGATAGAAAGAAAGAAAGAATAGATAGATAGGGCTCTGACGTTCTCTAACATTTATGGAATCCATATTTATCTATAGACAAAGTCATGCTCTGTCATCCAGGCTGACTGTGAACTCACAATCCTCCTGCCTCAGCCTCCTGAGTGCTGAGATTACAGGTGTGCACCACACTCCTGTCTCCATCAATAGATTTTAAAGTACATAGCACTGTTTCAGGGTCTTGGATAAATGTTATTTTCAACCACTAACTTAGACGGTGCTGCCTTTTCTGTATATCCAGTCCTCCCCATAAGAGCAGAGCATTAAAAATTAGTATCTTAGGACTATGCTAAATTAATGCTAAATAGTTAATGTGCTGTTTCTTCATTGTTTGTTTATTTTTAAATTAATGTATTTTCCCTTTTTATGCGTATGGCTGTTTTACCAGCATATCTGTCCACCATGTACACATAGTGCCTATAGAGTTCAGAAGAGGACATTAGGTCCCCTGGGAGTTACAGACAGTTGTCAACCACCACGTGGATGCTGGGAATTGAACACAGGACCTCTGGAAGAACAGCCAGTGCTTTTAACTGCTCAGCCATCTCTCCAGCCCCATTGTTTATTTATTTATTTTTGGTTTTTTGAGACAGTCTTGCTATGTAGCCCTGCTGGCCTCAAACTCACAGAGATCTGCCTGCCTGTCAAATAAGCGCTGGGATCAAAGGCGTGCGTCACCATATCTGGCCCCCTTATTGTAGCAGGCTTTCTTTTGGGTCACCAACCAGCTCCCACATCATGACACGGAGACTTACTATTAGCTGTGAATGCCCGGCCTTAGCTTAGGCCTGTCCCACTAGCTCTTATAAGGTATTTTAACCTGTTTTTCTTCATCTACATTTTGCCTTGGGGCTTCTTACCTTTCTTTCCTTCTGTATGTCTTGCTCCATGTCTAGCTGGCCCCTGGCGTTTCCCTCTCTTTCTCCCTCATCCTCCCTCTCACTCTTCTCTCCTCCTACTTACTTTCTCTGCCCACCAGCCCTACCTATCCCTCTACTGCCTACCTATTGGCCGTTCAGCTTTTTATTAGACCAGTCAGGTGCCTTAGGCAGGCAAGGCAACACACCTTTATGTCATTAAACAAATACAGTATAAACAAGTGAAATACACCTTTACATGGTTAAAGCAATATTCCACAACATAAACAAATATGTCTTTGCCTAGTTAAAAAACAATATTCCACAACACGTTAATTATATTTATTATTATTACTTGGCTACATGTTACTGGCATATAGGAATATAATTTATTTTTGTCAGTTTATCCTCCTGTTTCACCATTAGTGTGAATTCATTTACTCTAGTGATTTCCCAGTTGATTGATTTGGATGTTCTAGGTAAACCTGTCCCCTTCAAAGGTTATAACTAACATAAGAAAAACTATATACAAAAGTACAATAACTATATACCATATATACAAGTGATGAATACCTAAACAATGTCTAGTCCATTTGTATTTGACAAATTCAGAGAAAATAATTCCATTATCTATCCTATTTTGGTAAGTCCAAAATGTACCCAATTCACTTTCTATCCTAACTAATCTTCAACTATAACTAACTAGTCTTCAACTATAACTAACTAATCTTCAACTCCCTCAGAGACCCAAGAAGGAAATAATATTACCTAATAAAAAATAAAAACAGGAAGTGCATGCAAGCAGCTTCCAAAAAAATTGTGAGTTGACAGAAACAGCCAACCGCCTGGACAGTCACCTGAGGTTTCTCCGCAGTGTTGGGGCATCATCTTCAGCCTATAGGCTTAGTGTATCTGACAGACTCATTTGTGAAGTAGGATGTACACAAGGTCAATAGCTCGACCTCAGTTTGGGTGAGAGCAGTCCATGTACCAGAAACACCTGAATTCCACTAGTGTCCTGTCATGATTCAGGATTTTAAATTCTGGAAATTGTTGGTGTTTTTTGAATTCAGCTGTCCATTCTTCTTGGCTGTGTATATGTGGCTTCATCTCAGCATCCTGTTCTTCTCCATATCCTTCTATTAAATGCCAGTCTACTATTGAGAGGCATGCCCTTCCTTCTGAGATGTGAGATGGGATGAACATGGGAGGCATGTCCTTTGTGAGAAGAGGGAGAGAGGCATGCTGGGACATTGGCTACATGGCCCCATCCAGAGTCAGGAGAGCAGGCTAGGCTCAGCAGGTGGCTGGCCGCTGCCAGAGTAGCAGGCAGAGTTGGGCGGGAGGCGATGGTTCCTGCCAAGGTTGGGGGCTGATGGGAAGAGGGCTAGCAATAAGCAGTCGGTTGTCTTCGTTGCACATCTGCTGAGACTTCAGCACATTCAACAAGACATCCAGGACAGAAGTGCAGAGGAGGAGAATGGACAGTCTGATCTAGGCTTGGGTGACAGGCACTAGCCTTGGGTACAGAGTTGGCCTTGGGCATCCAGAGCAGCTGTAGGGCCCAGGCAGCTCCCTGACCTCTGCAGTGGTCCAGACTGTTGGGAGAGCCAGCAGGTGTGAGGACTGGTGGGGACAGAGTCAGGACTCCATCGTTCTTTGCTTACAACGTGAAAAGGGGGGTGGGCCTGAGAGATGGTAGAGACACTTGCATGCAGGCCTCACAGTCCAAGTTTGATCCCTGGATTGTATAAGGTGGCAGGAGGGAGTTGACCTCTGACCTTGCGGCTACATTCTCTCTCTCTCTCTCTCTCTCTCTCTCTCTCTCTCTCTCTCTGTCACACACACACACACACACACACACACACACACACACACACATTTTTTTTAAAGATTTATTTATTTATTATGTATACAGTGTTCTGTCTGCACATATCCCTGCAGGCCAGAAGAGGGCACCAGATCCCATTACAGATGGTTGTGGCGGTTGTGAGCCACCATGTGGTTGCTGGGAATTGAACTCAGGACCTTTGGAAGAACAAGCAGTGCTCTTAACCTCTGAGCCATCTCTCCAGCCCAACACATTTTTTTAGTGAGGTGACTTCAGCGTACCACCATAAAGTATCATGTTGGTAGTTGGCTTCTCCAGCCCTGGCCTCCTTTGGTTTTATTGCAGAGCAGAAAGCTCTTTATGGTAAATGACTTCTCAACAGCTACTAAATGTTTATTGTCATGATTGCCATTTTTCAGTTGACGCAAAGAGTTGGTGAGTCCGGAGTGGGGGCATGTGTCTGTGTCTCCAGTACTTGGCTGGTGGAGGCAGCGGGATCGGGAGTTCAGGACTGTCTTTGACTGTGTATCAAATCCCAGACCAGGATGAGTTACACAAGACTTTGTCTCAGAAAAAAAAAAAAAGAAAGAAAGAAGGGGGGAGAGAGAGAGAGAGAGA
>CABHPR010148120.1:30490-41128 GCA_902168415.1 Peromyscus melanophrys | reverse complement strand
GGTTCTGCCAGCCCCTGAGCATTTGGGGTGATCTGCAACAACAACTCACTGTCTCTTGGGAGATTGAGCCCCTGGGGAGAAGGGAGCATTTGCTCCTGGGTCATAGAAAAAGAGGGTGCATGAAAGCTTGAGGGCAGGATCCCCAGCACTGACTCTGCCCACAGCCGTGTGTCTGTCGGTAGAAACTCACTGTCGGCTTCTAAGTCTTAACCCGCTCTCTTCAGGTGGTGGATGTCTGGATTTAGGGTTTAGGCCCAAGGTCTGTTGGTGGGTAAGGGTAGTGGGCATATGCTGGGGCTTAGCTCCTGAGAAACATCACAGAGAGAAGGAACTGGAAGCCATCTTCCAAGAATGGGAGGCTCAGGGGAGGACACACAGGGCTGCCACAGCAGGAAGCAGCTGGGAAGGTCTTAAAAGATCAGAATCTGGGAGAAGGCTGTGGCCTGGGGTTGCAGAAGAAGGTCAGTAATACTGCTGATGCCTCTAACAGTGGCCTTTAAAACTGAAAACAATCCTGTGTGTTACAGCTGACTGCCCACCAGGGGCCGCCCTGAGAGTGCAAGGTCTCAAGGGGTATGCAGCACCCTTCTTCTGCCCTCCTCCATGATAGTACCGTGGTTGTGATTCTCATTCTATAGAGCAAGATCTGAGGCTTAAAAGGTCAGGGTGAACTTGGGCTCAGCGTCACACTTCGCTTTGAACCAGGCTCAGTGGCACCCCTGCCCCCACAAGCAGTCAGGAAGAGACAGCCAGTGTCCAGTCAGTACCGTTGGCCTGAAGAGGCCCCTGTGACTGTGGTGTGAGGAAGTGTCTGGGTGCACTCAGGTTCTGCTGGCTGATGAAGAGCCCACCATGGCTTCTACCCTGAGCCAGGCCAAAGCCAGTTCTGTTGATCACCTGTGTCCAGGGGGACCTGCAGACATTGTGTTTGAGACCCTCAAGTCAGGGTAACCAGCCCCAGATGCTAAAGCTCCTGGAGAGAAGGGGGGTGTGCTGGACAGCAAAGGCTCAGAGAGACCCCTGTGACTAAGAAGGCTCCTAAGGGGGCCACAGGGTTTCTACTGTCTGGCCACTGAGGGAGCCCTGGAGCCAAGACAGGTGGCTTCCCTTTGGAAAGTTGGAGGAGAAATTTCGGGTATAGTCAAAAAGGGTCTCAAGTAAGAGACCTGCGTCTATATTCCTGTGGAAATGGAAGGGTCTGGCACAAGCTCGCTTTGCCCCGTGTCTTGTAAGGTCCCTGAATCCACAGCAACAAGTCCCGCCCCACCCTAGCTCTCCTCCCAACCAGTCATGTGATGGCAGGAACTGGCTACCAGCCAGGCCCTCTCCAGTTACTGACCATACTTGAAAGGGGTTCCCTGGGGCCTTGTCACTAAACCACACTATCGTGGGTACTGTGGCATCCAACCACAGCAGCCCCAAGTGATTGTGGACTGTCCTCACAGCCTGTTGATATGGGAAGCAGAGGACCGAAGGGCCTGTTGCTTTCTGCAGGCAAGCCCATGACTTGCCAGCCCATGGGCTCTCATCACCCTGGTGGGACCTGATGGTGCAGGGGCCTTTGAGAACTGAGTAAAAGGAGTCTCACACACCTGTGCCCAGGATCCAGGAGGCTGGCGGGATGTCTCAGCAGACAGAGCAAGGTTTGAGGTTAGCTTCTCAGCCACCTTCTCAGACTTCTGTAACTAGTCATCCTTCTTAGACCATTGTGTCACCATCCAGCCTGAGTCACTGCCCAGCCCATGTTGCCTTCCCCATAGCCAATGCCCAGAACACAGAGCGCCCCCCCCACCCTGGGGCATTACTCAGCATGACCCTGTGATGGGTAACTCCTGCGTCCCCAACATCATCAGTCTCACCTGCCCAATGGGAACCTTGAAAAGCCACTGCTCTTTCCTTACCTGCTACTCAGTGTGTCTAACCGGGTACATGTTCTAACCACTGGCCACATGTACCCAAGGCAGCTTTAATAGGGCCGACCCAAAATTACAAACTTACTCAAACATTGTAAAGGTTCTTCTGCTGTATTTTTTTCCCTTGCAGCTTTACTGCGTGGTTCTTACTTTGTAACTGGTAATGTCAACATAGTGTCACGATAACAAAAGGTTGGACTGGCCTGCCAGGCCGATTAGAAAGGGGCTGCCCTGCTCCTCCAGTGCCAGGGTGCCCTGTCCTAGTTGGCTGCTATCTGCCGGCCAGACTCTAGGTTCTGTGCTTTCTGTAGACCACAAGCCAAAGAGAACTGACAGTCACCATGGTGGGACTCAGAGCCCAGCCTTGCTCTTCACTCCCTCCTTCATCTGTGCCTTGGGACTCTGCTACTCCTTCTGTTGGGGTTTCTGGCCACCGCGTCCTATGTCCTCACACCTCCCACTGGGGCTCTAGAGAAGAAAGCCCTCTCCCTCCTTCTCCAGGTCCCAACCCCCAGACTTCCTGCCTTCTGACTTACTTCCGGGGGGCGGGGGCAATGGCTGAGTCTGAGATGCACACAGCCCTGTCTCCTGCCCTTCAGCGGCCACCAAAAAGGCCAGTGAAGGCCACAGTTGGTAGCTCTCGAGCCGTTAGGCAGCATCTTCCTGTCCTGTGTGCCCTGCATGCACCTCTAGGTGGACAGAGTTCTAATAGTGTTGGTGATAGGCGGCTTTGGCCGGAACAGCAAAGTTGGGGCTTTTTAGTCTGTTTCCTTTAAAACTGGAAATGCTATACAAAGAGGTGAGCCTTGTGGTTTTCAGTCCTTGCAGTGGGGACACGGCTGGCCTTTTTGTCCTCAGCAAGGCATCTTCCTCAGGAGGGAGCTGCTACCCTTCTTGGCTCTGATGGGACTGAAACGGCCTGAGCCCCTCACTCTCTCACCCCTCAGCCTTGGCCTCTGTGGCCCGGAGAGACACAGAGCTGGCGGCTCCCCCTCCCGCCGGCCACCAGCCCAGCCTGCAGATCCTCTGCGCGCGGGATGACGCCCAGGCAGCCGTGCCGGTCGCACTGTGGGCTCATCAGATGACTGTGGGGGCTCCTGCTGCACACCACATTCCCTAGGACGGGAGAGGGAGGGAGGGGGCGCTGGCTGCAAAGCACAGGTCTCTGCGTCCCCAGTGCCTGCTGCTGGCTCGTGCACAGAACAAGCGGAGAGAACCTGATCTCCTCTTTAAGCCCCTTCAAGAAATAGCAAAGCAAAGCAGCTCTCTTGGTTATTTCTCCGGCTGATTTCCTCTGCTTCCCTGGAAGATGCGTCTGGCCGAGACAGGCCTGGGGACCTCCTTCACCACGCTGCTGCCTCTGCCGCTGCCACCACCACCCGGGCCACTTACTTTCTTTGCTCTGGGCGGTGGTGTCCTGGCCAGCCCCCAGGTTCCTTGAGCTGGGCCCCCTGCTCCCCAGCGGCCTGGGCAGCCCCTCCAGCATCCATGACTCCTTCCCCCGGCTGGCTCCCGCGCCCGCCGCCCCCCTCCACATCCCACTGTGCCCCGCTCGCCCATCCTGCTACCCCCCCACCCCCAGCTCCTCCTGCACCGAGCTGCTGCCCAGGCTCCTCCATGCTGCCTGGATCCGAGCTGGGTGATTAATTGGCTGTGATGATGAGCGTCCCCGGCGGTGGAGCAGCCACCGTGATGATGACCGGTTACAATAATGGTCGCTATCCCCGGAATTCTCTCTACAGTGACTGCATTATTGAGGATAAGACGGTGGTCCTGCAGAAGAAGGATAACGAAGGCTTTGGATTTGTGCTCCGAGGGGCAAAAGGTAAGCGTTCCGGGATCCCTTCCTGTGGTGTGTGTGTGTGTGTGTGTGTGTGTGTGTGTGTGTGTGTGTGTGTGTGTGTGTGTGTGTGGTGCACACATGCTCGTATGGAGAACCTTCCCCAGCTTGGAAATAAGCATGAAACAAGCGTTTTCCTGGGGGCACTTGGTTGCTAGACAACGATGCTCTTTAACATTCTGCCTTCCTCAGAAAACATCTAGGCTTCCTGCAGGCATGTTTTTAATTTTCCATCTACAGTACTGCTCCAAATGAGCTGCTCTCTCTCTCCTTCCCTCCCCCCACCTTTTTCTCTCAGTCCTGGGGAGACCCTGCAGCTTGGGCTTCAGTTCAGTCACAGTGTTGTTGCCGGCTCTCAAAGCTCCTGGTCTCAGATACCCAGAATGGCCCAGCCCAAGTTTGAGGTACCCGGAAGCTGGCCTGTGCTGAGGACGGGTTTCAGCTCCAAGGGTGGCAGGTGTCCAGATACTCACCTCTAAGGTGACTTTGCAAAGGCAAGGAGAAAAACAGGTCCCGTCTGCCATAGACTAAGCTGGCAGTGCACACACACACCCTGTGGCCTGGGAATGGGAGGCTCTGGGACACAGCCCAAAGCAGTGCCCCATGCTCGCCCCTAGCGTGGGGCTTCCCTTCCCAACTACAGCAAAAAATGGCATCAGCCTTCTCAAAAAGAGGCATCTGCCTGAGGCAGGTGGGGGTCAGCCATGTGGCAGTTGTACCTGTGCGGGAGGCCTCCTTCCCTGGCTAGCCTGCCCACCTGTCATAGGCTCTGGCCGCCCACGGCAATCCATCCAAAAAGAGAAGAGCAGAGCCTTCTCCACCCCCAGGGTGCAAGTCCATGCCTGTGTGATGTGCCTTCCCCTCCCCCAACCCGGGCATCACACCTTCCCACCCGTCCACCCCCGGCCTCTCAGGAGGACCAAGAAAGTCCCTCAGCAGCCCCCGTGGGCCCCAGAAGCCCAGCCTTGTTCTGCTGAGAGGCATGCTGGTCATGTGATGGTCACAGAAAGCCAGGTCCCCCCTGGAGAGACTTCAGAGCAGATTCCAAGTCAGCAGCCACCCACTGGGTCAACATTGTGCTCTGTCCTGTTCCAAGTTGAATCCCCTGGGTTGCAAGTCTGTCTAGCTGTGAAATTGGCAGGCGGTTTCAGTATGGTCTTTCCCTAGCTCTGTGTGGTAGAGGAAGGAACTTTTCCATTTTTAGAACTGAAAATGTTTAGTCATTGATACTTTTAAAGAAAATGACAGGCGTGTAGACATGTACCGCAGAGTACTTTATTCCATGGTTTCAGCAGAGAGGCCAAGAGGCATGATGGAGTACTGGCATGCACCTGTCTCTGTGGCTTCCATGAGTGCTGGTGTGCCTGTGAGTAATGGGTCCCTCTCTGGGGAGAGCTAGACCAGGACCACTGCTTCCTAATGGGGAATGCAGTGACTGTCTTCCTCCCAGGGTCCCATGCGCAGGTAGGATGACCAACTTGGAAAACATCCTCCAGACTCACAACACAGTATTTCTTTGTCTTTCTAGCTGATACCCCCATTGAGGAGTTCACACCTACACCGGCATTCCCAGCCCTCCAGTACCTGGAGTCCGTGGATGAAGGTGGGGTGGCATGGCAAGCCGGACTGAGGACCGGGGACTTCTTGATTGAGGTAGGGCACAGGTGTTTAATATCATGCTGCTTGGGGAGAGCGCCGACTCTCACGTGGGTGAGGGTTGTGGATCTGAACACAACCACTAGGATGGTGGATGACTTGGGCCATGTGGCTTGTAGTCTCCGAGTGTCCTCACCCCCTGTGAATGCTGTTTCCTCTGTCCCTGATGTTGGAGACTCTTCATAGTTCTTTGGGAGGATAAGGTATACATGAAACTTGGCCACTGGTCTTTAAGAGGAAGATGGAGACGTTTTCATGATGCTGAGGTCACACACAAATCTGTGTTAGCTGTGACTCTATAAATAGGAGGAGAGTCCTTGCCCGCTTCTGTGTCCTAAGGGCAAGTCACCAAGCCTTTGTGTGGTATTGGCTAGCATGAGGTGTGTTGTGGGTAGCTAAGAGTTGGTTGGTCTGTGTTCATTGCATGATTGATGGTCTTTAAGGACTACAGAGCATGGGGCAAGAGGCAAGGGAAGGAAAGGGGCTGGAGTGAGCAGAGAGGACTCTGCGATGTCCAGAGTTTTGAAAACTGACTTTGGTTCATACCCAGAAGCAGGATGATGTCTGATCATTTGAGGAACTTCCTCGTGTGCTAGCATTGGTGCCTGTGAGTTTCACCTGCAGTTGTATGTGCCAGTGAGATAGCTGAATCCCGGTGCTTCAGGGCATCCTGTCTGTTTGCGGGTGTAGGTGTTGCTTTTGATCTTACTGTGCGAGAGAACTTGTTACTCTTTGGAAGCAGGGTGAATGAAAGAACATGCAGTAGGTTGGAAAGACAGCGTTTTTAGTGATCTGATGGACCCAAATGGGCCTCATCGGCAGTTTTCCTTTCCCTGTGTTCATGCTGAGTCTTGCCTCAAGTGTGTCAGAACTCACACGCGGGTGGAGATAATGAACAGGTGCACCTCACCAGCCAATGATGTCTCCACCTCCTGGGTGACCTCAACGCACATCCGTGCTATAAAAGAGGAAACCCTCGCCTGTCCCAGGTGACATGGCCCTTGAAGGCTTTGCTCTGTGTTCCACTTCAGCTGCCTGTGGTAGTTTATATCATGGCATTGTTCCTGTCTCCCTGGAGTTTGTCCACACTGGTAAGGGGGTGACAGGAATGGAGTGAGAGGAGAACATAACTGTTAGGGCGGAAGGCAGATAAGGAGTCATGTGTGGTTCTCATACCATTATTGAAAGGCACTTTAAACTAGTCTTGACCTCCCAGAGCCTGATTTGAGTGAGGCCCGAGCTGATCCAGGTTCCCGTGTGTTGGAGCAGTTGGAATCTCTTCCAGAATGGAGAAGCTGGAGCTGGCTGCAACTCCTTAAGTTCATGGGGTTTGTAACCCTCCTGGAAATGCAGACTAGGTTGAATCATCTTCTGTAGGATGCGGTTGTGACGCAAACCCTCTTCCTGTGTGTGAGAGACACTAGAGACAGAGGGGGCGTGGCCTGGGTTGGTGCTCTGAGTGCTGTGTGGGTGGCTCTGTGATGGCAGAGAGGGGGCTCCAGGAGATTGAGATGGGTTTCAATAATAAATGAAGGCTGCAGATGTCCGCATACCCCCTGATGTTCAGTTCATTTGACTGTTTCCATGATAAACTAGTCAATAAAAGAAGCCTGGGCCTCTGAGGTGGAAGGGCTGGGCAGCACTTTTTTCTGGGGTGTCCTGAATACCACCCCCACAATTTTCTGTCCTCATAGCACTTGATTTGACTTTTTAAAAACCTCTGATAAACAAATCTCTTTGCCTTTTGGGAACAGGCATTTTGTTCTGGTGGCTTCTTAGTCCCAGGATTTTAGGTTTGTCTGGCTTAGCCCCCAAGGCCTGGTAGGTCTGTGTGTGATTCTGCGATTTTGTGCATGGCCTATGGAAGTACTTAGCATGTCATGGTCCCACAAGGCTGCCTCTCAGAGTCAGGCACTGATGATGGGGCTGTGGGGTGCAGAGGGATGGGGAACAGCCTCCTCCTCTTCTACTTCCCGGGCTGCCTGAGGTAGAACTCAGAATTTCTTGTTAGGTGACTGGATTTAAGTCTACCCCTCCCCCATGTGTTGTTTCCTTGGCTGCTGGCTTTTGCCACTGGGATATTAAAATCATTTATAAGCCCTTACACAGGCATGTGCTTCCCAGGGGACAGCTTCTCTGTATTTTCAGTGGATGGCTTTCCATCTTGGAGGGATTGTTTTTAAAAAGCTTTGTATGTTCCCTTATGAGTCTGTGTGGGGTGAAGCTGTTCCCGCAAGCACCCTATGAAGCCTGGGGTGTCTGTGGGCAAAGCTACCCTAAGGACTGGTATGTGGCCCTCATCCCCTCTGTGCCTCCTTGGCAAGTCTTCCCTCTGCTGCCTGAGAGAACCTGCAGAGCATGTCAGACTTAGTGTTTTCTCTCTAAAATTTTATGCTGTGGTTTGAACCTCAGGACTGGGGGCAGGGCGGAGGCCCTTTTGAAGTGAGGGCTGACTTTTAACATCTCAAGTATCCACAGAGCTCCACTACTCTTTCTCCAGCTCAGTCAGATTGCCCTGACATTGTCATCCTGCCTGGGGCTGAAGCCCACAATGAAGGACTTCCTGTTGCACAGGATTTTCTCTGGTCTCTACCTTATAGAATTTCTTTCCCTCCTGATAAAGTGTTAGGGGGGAGGGTTGTTTTGTTTTGTTTTCCTGTTGTTTTGATAACTACACTTCCCCCCAAAACAATCATAAGGTTTGAGTAAAGCCCTGTCAACCTTTTTAAATCTTTTAATATTTACACACACACACACACACACACACACACACACACACACACACACACACACACACGCTCACCATAGTGTGCATGTGGAGGTTAGAACTTACAGGGGTCAGTTGTCTCTTTCTACCATGTAGGCTCCAGAGCTCAACTCAGGTTCTCAGATTTGGTAGCAACTGCTCTTACTTCCTGAGCCTTCTTCCCAGCCCCATCAATAAGCTATCTTGAAGTCAGGGATGGAAAAAAAAAAAAAAAAGACCCCCAGGGTCAATATGAGAACTTAGCTCTCTTAAAGAGATCATCTCAGCTCAGAGTGAGGGTGTGTGTGAGCTCCATGCTTGAGGAGTGACTATATGCCCACACACTCATCCGTCACTGGACACAGGGATGTGGCCACAGGCCCCCAATGGACCAAGGTTGGAAGATACTCTGGCTTCTTGTAGAAAGTGGTCCAGGGCTGATGGAGAACTCACTCAGCTCTTCTGGGATGTAAGAACAGCTCTCCATGCTTACACTACACAGTAAAGGCTTTGTCATGGCCGTTAGACTTAATCACTTAGGAAATCATGACAAGGAGAAACATCTGGACGTGCTTAGTATAAGCAGTGGCTTTGTTTTTGTTTTTGTTTTTAAGCCTTTTCTGTCCATGATGGTAGAGTTTGTGGAAACGCAGTCCTGTGCTAGAACACCAATGGCGGTGTCTCTAAGTTTTCCTCCTTAAGAGACATGATAACCAGCCTAGTGACAATGGCCAGGAAGGCATTCAGAGGACATGGAGTGGCTGGGAAAATGCTCTTTCTGTGCAGGTTGGGTGAGAGGTTGGAAATTCCAACAGCCAAGAAAGCCGTGGAAAGATGTGCATGGCTGGCCCAAGGATGAGCGGGAGAGGAGAAACTGGCTGTCACTGTGGTGTCCTGCAGGCTGGTAGGCTCATCATCCTCTGAGACTTGGCTGGCATTGCAGTCACCAAAAATGCCTGTTCATGACACAAGGCCTGGTCCCAGCCCCAGCCCGCTAGGCTAGAACCACAAGTGGGAGTTTGGGCACAGTGCAAGGGGCCAGGAAGATGAGGCCATCAGGAGAGTGCTGGGCAAACATATGGACCTGAGTTCAGATCCCCAACACCTATGTAAAAAATGGGGTGCAGAGGCATGCATCTAATCCCAGCACTGGGGAGTTGGAGACAGAAGAATCCCAGGGCTCACTGGCCAGTCGGTCTAGACAAATCAGAAAGCTCCAGGCTCAGTGAAAGACTGTCTGGAAAAACAATGTGGAAAATACCAGAGAAATATATTCAGCATCAACCTCTGACCTCTACATGCATGCTCATACACATGTCCATACACATGAGATAGAAAGCTGCAGCCATACCACGACAGCAGATGAGACAGTGGCCCTCTAGCTTAGGCAGAGTGGGTGCTTGAGGCTCTTACCTTGGCTTGCTTGCAAATCTCCTTTGCACATGTAGAATCAGAAGTGTCCTTAGGGCCAAGGTGGCATTTTCCCCACAGGCTCCATACTTGAAAACAAGTTTTATTTCTCGATCTGAAATACCCCATGTCTTCTTACAAGTAGCCTTTAAGCCAACTTATCAGAAAAAAACACAGCAAGCAAACAATGTCTGCCACAAGTGCCAGCCAAGGCCCTTGTCCTTATATACTGCCATTAAGGTGTACCAGTCTGTCATGCCTGTCCTGCTCTAGTGTGTACAGAATTTTTAAAATGGCCTCTACAGTCATCGTTGTGTTGTAGATGAGCAAAGTAAGGTGTGGAGAACTTGGGTAACTTCCCACAGTCACAGTTTGAATCTGTGAGCCTCTCAACTCTGCCCAGGCTGCCTGACTAGGTGCCCTTCACTTCCTAGAACTGAGACCCACACACTCGGCTTCCACCTGTGCATAGGGCAGGAAGCGAGGCAAAGAGCGTTGCACCTGTTTTGTTTTGTTTTGTTTTTTCAAATTAGCAACCGCTTTTTAGAACCATCATACCTGTTGCTAGTGACGACACATCCGTATCGTCACTTTGTTAGAGCAAAGCACAGAGTGCCGGGAATTCTGGGGAGGTCAACATGACAGCCGTTACAGGAAGCAGAGAACCGAGCGGGTAATTTCACATCTAGGATTCCATCCTTGGGGAATTGTGTCGAAAGCAAGCAGCAATCACAGCATGCAAATAAAATAATAAGAGACTGGGAAGGAGGGACACTCAACATCTGCTGTGGCTTCATGAGGGAGCCTTTCACAAATCCCTACAAGGAGTCCTCCATGCCCATGGACTATAGGGCAGCTCTTTTTAGTGAACAAGACAGAGTCAAAGTCATCTGCACAATCCCATCTACAGGCAGGTGGACAGCAGCCCTTGCCCTGCCCACCCCACCCCCCACCCCTCGGTGACAGAATAACACCCTCCACTTGCTTCAGACTTTTCTATTTCTCAGCTTTTCTGCAGTATTCATTTGTGTGTGTGTGTGTGTGTGTGTGTGTGTGTGTGTGTGTGTGTGTGT
>CABHPR010148120.1:18853-30480 GCA_902168415.1 Peromyscus melanophrys | reverse complement strand
GTGTGTGTGTGTGTGTGTGTGTGTGTGTGTGTGTGTGTGTGTGTGTGAGACCATTCATTTTGCAAATGGAACATTCCTTCGAAGAAGGTTATGGAGCACTGTGGAGTGGTGTCCTGGCCTCCTGGGCCAAGGTGGCATGCATCCAGGAGAGGGTTTTCTGGTGTTAGTAATTGTCCCCGGGGCCTTCCCTCACCAGCCAGCCAGCCGGTACTGGGCTGTGAAGACTCCTATGGTTTTTGTGATTGTTTTCTTAGCCCTGAAGTGGCCGATCTCGTTTTTGTGTTAATTTCCCTAAATAGGTTTTCCCTTGCAATTAAAGCAGGCGACAATATCCTTCATCCTCGAACAGCCACGCTGCAGATCGCTAATTACCTTTTCCTCATATTAAACACTTGCACTGGAGATGCCTGGAACCGTTTTTTTATAATCTTGGTTTGTATTGAAGCGAAAACGTGAAGAGGGATGTCCCGGTGTTCTCCTTGGAGACTGTTTGAGTATGCCGTAAAAGCTTTCTTAGTCAGGTCCTTAAAGATAAGACCCATCTCACACACGTCCACCCAAGCCATTGCTTCCAACCCAGCTGGAGTTATGGCAGCTACTGCTCCCTCTAAGGCTGCATCTCCCTGCCTCAGACCTCAGCAAGGCTTGCAGGAAAGGCAGCCAAGACCAATCTGTCCTAGTTATCCATTGGGAGTATTATTCATAAACATGTGAGGGGGCTCTGCCTCATTGGAAACAGGGGTAATACTGAGAACTAAGTCACCCGAGATAAACTGTGTTACCCTGAGCTCTCCAAGGAAGATTGGGGGTCAGAAGTGCAGGGCACAAAGCTAACATTTGTCAGTATCAGCTGGTGAATGTCTTGTCCTTCTGCCTCATTAACATTCTTGACTCAGAAGACTGGAAAACATTTGTCAAACAAATAATAATACTATAATGATGGCGGGTGATTACGCATTGGCAATGTAATGGCAATGATTGGCAATGACCCCTGCGGACGGGCACCATTGTACAGTGGTATATACAGCATCAAGTGCTGAACACACAAGCCAGGCTAGGTGCTATTCAATACAAGATCCTGTTATAGCCATCCCAAGCCCCTGATAGGCAGACATGGCTTAGGCCTCTGCGCCTTGAGCCCTCACCACCCCGCAAAGTCTCGCCCTGGCATGGGCCTGACTTTGAGGTAATCTTGGGAGTTTCCATTTGCCGGTGTACTCTAACCTCTAGGACTGAGGCAGAGCCTTTCTGTGGCTTCCGCAGTGCCAGATTCGCTCGCTCTGGTCCAGACAGCAGCCTCACTTCTCAATTCACACCTCTCTATATGTATCTTGTCTTTTAGGATATCACCAAAGACTATCATATGCCCACTGGTGACCCCAATGGCCAGTGTAGGAATCCTAGCCTCTCTGCCTCCTCCCAGACTTTATATCTTACTCCAATAGTGCCCATGGGTATTCAGTTCATTGAGATGGGCAAGGCACCGGCAGATGCTAGCAGGAACTGGGGCTGAATTCCTGGCTTGATGCTGTGTTTGTGTTTGGGATGTTGCCTTTGGTTCACATCAGAGATGGGCAGTGGTGTCTGAGTCTCTCTCTTTAAGTGTGGAACATTTCTGTTCCCACAGAGCTGTAACTTCTGGCCAAGTCCTTGAGATCTGCTTTCAGGGGATCACAGCATTAGAAATCTTTGCCATTCTAGGACCATAGCCATTAGAGTGAGATCCCCAAGGCTGTTGACGCTGGGGTTTGACTCTTGAGGCTTTAAAATAGATGATTCTCTGAGGGAAGCCCTTGGGCATCTGGGAATCCAGATTCTCTCTCTCCATACACCCTGGACCTGGAAAACTGATAGCTTCACCTTCCATAGTGACTGAGAACAGGTGGTTTGGGCTCAAAAGCAGCAAAGAGATCCTGCCGAAAAGGCGGATGCAGGCTGCTTCACTGTAGCAGGTCTGAAGGCTTGACTCTTTCATTGTGAGGTTCTAATTTGAAGCATCAGTGATTTCAATTTCAAGCTAAAAAAAGATCCCGAATCACTTCAGGGGACCATGGCTGCTGTGCTCAGACTCTGTGGGATTGGCAGATGGCAGTGCACTGAGTTGGAGAGAGACAGAGAGGAGCCATGGTCAAGGGCACAGGTTGTGCAGCCAACCCAGGTTTGAGTTCAGGCTCTGCCTACTCTTAGTTGTGTGAAGTTGGGCACATCACTCACCTTAGGGCTTTCGATTTCTTACCTGTAAATAAAGACACATCCAAAGCTTGGGGCACAGCTGACATCATGGACGCTCCTGACATCATGGACGCTCAGCAAATGTTGGGAAAAATGACATCTGGAACTCAATTCATTGATTCATTTCTGCAGCTGATAAATGGGTACCGCAGGAGGCACTGGGCTAGAGGGAAAACGGGAATTAGCTGCAGCTTCTTGGGAGCTCACAGTCTAGAGGGAGAACAAAAAGAGAGTACATGCCAGGGAAAAGAACTTTGAGAGAGATGGTGTTGCCTTGGTATATAGGAAGGGTCTCCATAGTCAGTGTGGAGGAGGGAGGGCTCGAGCAAAAACTTAAGAGGGCCAGTCACATTCAGGGTGAATGTGGGAAGTGGACGGCTTTGGTGGTGCTGACAATGGCTGAGACTGGGGCATGAAGGGCTTAGATGGTCTGGTTGAGCAGGTACAGCTGTGTGGTGCTGAGCAGTGTCAGGGAGTGCTGGAAAGGGGGTGGGGGGGCAGGCAGGCAGCAACAAACCGCTTTCAAGCAGAAGCCCTGTCTGTGGTGGTTCTGAAACACTCCGTGGCTTTTCTCTGTCCGTGGTGCTGAAACAGAATCCTTGTATTTCAGCGATTCTCAGCCCTCCTTCCCCACCCTGAGTCCTTGGCCTGTCCAGGCATGGAAGCTCATTACTTTGAGACAAGGCCCATCTGCTTGGTAGAGAATTCTCTTCCGTGAGGATGGGTAGAGGATCGGTGTGGCAGAGCATCTGTGGTGTCCTGTGCTTTGTTCCCGCCTTTGCCTTGTTGCTAAGGTCTCAGCTCACGTGCCAAACTCCCAAACATGCCTTTCCAGGACCATCTGGCTGCCCCTGACTCTCACGCTCATGCGGCATGCTTCCGTCACTGTCAGAATCATCTCCGGTGTTGGGTGGTTGACTTACATCCATTTCCCTTGTACAGTGTCTCTCCCTGTGGGTCAGACAGGCCGCCAGCACGGCACCTGTCACAAAGCAGAGATCTTAAAACGTGAATCTGGTGATGGTCAGCCCTGAGAATCTTTCACTACCATCTTTCAGATCATAAAACTGAGCCTCAGAAAAACTGCCTGCCTGGGGCCTCACAGGAGGTTTGAGTCTTGGCAGTCTGCAAAGCATGGCTCTCTTTTTGTGTGTCTGGTCAGTACCCTGGCTAAGTCCTGAGTCATGGGGTTGCATCTTATTTCCATCCATCTCTGTCTAAGGCTATCTCTACCCTGCCCAGACTACAAAAGATGAGGTCCTAAAGAGGCAGATGAATATCCAGATTGGAAGTTTGAGGCACAGGGTCCTCTGATGCACCCATTGACTAACCCCAGAAGGAGAACACAGGGTCCTATCTGCCATCCATCCATCCTACCCAGCTGCCCGTCTCCCAGAGTGCCTGGCAGGCATCTTGTTAGCATTGATTTGTTTCTGTCTGTGGTGCCCTTTTATGCTAGGGAGTTTTATGATCCAAGTGGTTAGGTTGGTAAATGAACTGAAGGAAGGGTGTGGGTTAAATGCCCTGTAGGACTATAATTGATGGGGCTCATCGGCCCTGGGAGTTAGTGTGTGCACACATCAACTCTAGTAGAATTGAGATGAGAAGGAAGGGGAGATGGGGTGTGGAAAGCCACTGTGTGGGGCTGTGGGATTCTGATAATGGCCTCTGCAATTTAGTTCCCCGGGATCAACCATTCATTATCAAATTCACTACTTTCCTCCAACCAGACTGCCCTGGGTGTGGGGGGCAGGGCAAGGTGAGAACCTCCATCTGTATGATCAGGGCACCCAGGGCAAAAAGAGCTATTACTATTATAGGTTGTTGTTGTTTTCCATGGGAAGAAACCTCCATCTGTATGATCAGGGCACCCAGGGTAAAAAGAGCTATTACTATTATAGGTTGTTGTTGTTTTCCATGGGAAGGGCAAGCATTGCCTAGCCAGGCCAGACACATATATCTGTCAGGGAGTTTCCCAATGAGACAAACTGTGGGGTGTGATCTCTCTCATAAACTGTGGGCATCACATGAACAGAGCCCAACTCATTCTGACTGCCCTGTGCTATGTCCTAAGCATGGGGGGTGGGGTCAAAGCTGAAGAAAAAGGTAATTGGTCCTTGAGATGACCAGAAGTCCGTGCTACAGGCAGCCAGGACTAAGCTGATTCCTAGGCCTGGGCATGACAGTTCTGGGCAGGCCAGTGTCTGGTAGATGCCTGGCTCCCAACACAGTAACTCTGGTTTCTGGTTTTCCTAGACAGACATTCCTCCCCAGCACCATTCTGGTAATTTCTGGTATGGTCTTCATCACAGCTGATCCATGCATTGCTAACTCATTGAACCCTCCCCAAACTGCAGTCTCCAGTTCCCAAAGAAACTGGAGTATGATGGGGTTGAGAAAGCAGCCTCTGGGTCACAGAGCTTCAGAGTGGCAGAGCTGGGATTCTCAGCTGACCTGGTCCCTTTACCAGGCTCTAGCCATTGCACATTCCAGTCTCTCTGCCATTGTGGTGAGACCTTAGTCCTATTATTGTTGTCATTCCCTGTCTCCTGGGGGACTTTTGCTAGTCCCTCACCTGCTCCTACAGTCTGTGCTGCATCTGCAGCTCCAGGGAGAAATGTCCTGTCCTAAAAGCTGACCCTTGCCTTAGCCTACAGGACCCTAAGGGTCCAGCCTCAGAAGGATTAGCCTCTCACTCTTCTTCACCTACCGTGGCTTGATCCCTTGCCTTTTTGCTAGTCCAGTGATATAACTCTGCCTCTAGTGTTTCCCACATTCCTTCCCTCCCCCTGGGACACACCTTTCTTTTGCTCACCATTGTTCCCTTTTTCGTAGTTCGCTTTCCCCAGATTTCTCCCAGCCTCCTTACTGAATGGCGTGACCCTCTGCAGCATCCTGCCTCTGCTGGGGATGCATCCCATCTTAGCGTTACCACTTATTGGTTTTGAATCGCATGTCGGCTTACTGGTGAGTCTCTCTCACCAGAACCCGAGCCCATCAAAAACTGATGGCCTCCGTCCCAGACTGTCAGTCACACAGACGACACAGCAGCCAGCCATAATCAGGGTCTCCAGAGACCTTGGATCCTTTCCTGCCAGAGAGACAGTTGCTTCTTCCCAGACTCACACACCCCAAGAGTACCAGGAACCCCAGGGACCCACAAACAGCAGTCCAGCCCAGTCTAGCAGTGTCTAGTGCTCTCTGCTCCACACCCATCACAGTCTTTGGAGTTTTAAGAGAATGCGTGTGCTGATCTCCTCAAAAATATTAGAGGTTTTGTTAAAAATTCCACCCCCACTCTGACTGATAATCGGCTTTCATTTGCACTCCTTCGTCTTGGCTGGAGTAAGTCATGATCTACGCACACAAAAAAAGGAAGCCAGTGAGACAAGCAGGTGACAGGACCACCCAGAGTGGAGGTTGTGCCACACAGGGAGGGTCACAGGCTGTCTTTATGGTCTCATCTGTCTGGTAGCAATGCATATCATCAGGCGTACACAGACATCATCATTTAAGGGTTATCTTTTTTCCCTGTGCTAAAATATACATGCCAGGGCTGGAGAGTGCCTACTGCTTTTGCAGAGGACCCAGGCTCAGGTCCCAGCACCCACATCAAGTAGCTCACAACTGCCTATTACACTAGCTCCAGGGGAGCTAATGCTTTGGGCACCTGTGCTCACACATGCACAAATCTCCATACACATATACACATAAATAGTTTTCTAAATTAAAACATACATGCCATGAACATTAGTTTTTGCATCTTAAAGTATACAACTCAATGTCCTTTAATTTTTAAATCTCATTTAATAATTAATTAATTAAGTAGTTGTACTTGTACATGGGGGGATTCTGTACCCCATCATACACATGGAAGTTGGAAGGCAGCTATTAGGAGTTGCTTCTCTCCTCCTGCCATATGGGTTTCAGGAATTGAATTCAGTCTTGGTAATAAGTCCCTTTACCCTTTTAGCCATTCTTGCCAGCCTTCTGCTGGGGATGTCTTTCTGTATGCTGTGAGTGTGTTGCTCTGATTGATTGATAAATAAAATGCTGATTGGCCAGTAGCCAGGCAGGAAGTATAGTATAGGTGGGATAAGCAGAGAGGAGAATGCTGGGAAGTGGAAGGCTGAGTCAGGAGATGTTGCCAGCCGCTGTTATGAGAAGAAGCAAGATGTAAAGTACCGGTAAGCCACAAGCCGTGTGGCAACTTATAGATTAATATAAATTGGTTAATTTAAGATCTAAGAACTAGATAGCAAGAAGCCTGACATGCCATACAATTTATAAGTAATATAAGTCTCTGTGTGTTTACTTGGGTCTGAGCAACTGCAGGAGCCAGGTGGACACAGGAATACATCAGCTACAGCCTTCAGTGGCATTCTTGTTCAACATGCCACACTGTAATTCTGGAACATTTTTATCACCCTGGAGGGCAAATCCTGTTCCTGTTAGCCATCAACCTTTGTCTTCATGTCATCCCTCAAAAATAGCTGCTTCTACTTCCTGTTTCTGGGGGGTGGGTAGTTCTACTCTAACATTTCAGAACATCAGGACAAGGCAATGTGAAGCCTTCAAGTGTTTTCAACTTGGCAGACTCCAGAATGACCTGGGAGACGGGCATCTGGGCGTGACTGTGGGAGATTATTGGAACCACTCCCTGGGCAGGGAATCCCAGGCTGTATGAGATGGGGAAAATAAACTGAGCACTAGCAAGCATGAATTCCTTGCTTTCTGTTTCCTGAGTGTTCATGGGATGTAACCAGCTCCCTCGGGCTCTTGGGAAACGCCCACCACTGCCCTGCACCTGTGACTTCCCAGCCATGATGGTTGTAACCTACAACTTTGAGTCAAAATAAACCCTTTCTCCTTGGGCTGCTTCTATCAAGGTACTTTATCATAGCAACACAAGAAGCTAAGACCTATCACAGCACCATTGTTGATCATTAGTTCATCCATGCTATATCATGTGTTGGTACTTTGTGCCTTGTGTAGGTAAATGAACTCCATGGCGTGGCCTGATCACATCAGCAGTACCTATTCATTTTTCAGGGGGATTGGAGGTTGTCTCCACTTCTGGCTTGTATACATAAAGTTGCTACTGTGGTTTGTAGCTTCCCTTCAAAATTCACATGCTGGAGACTGGGGAGATGGCTCAGTGGATGAGAGCACTCACTGAGGACCTGAGTTTGGATCCCAACATGAATCTAAAAAGCCATGTGTGACCTTTAACCTCAGCACGGTGGGAGACAGAGAGGTGGAGATCTTTGAGACTTGATGATCACTAGCCTAGCTCTAGGTTCAGTGAGAGACCCTGTGTCACAGGGATAAAGTACAAAATGAAAGATCAGGATGGCAAATATCTTCCTCTAGCCTATGCCTGCCCATGCAAACCCACAAGCATATGTGTGGACATGTACACACGTGCTCATGCACACAGACACACACACAGACACACACAGACACACACACACACACATACACACACACACACACACACACACACACACACACAAAAGGAAAGGATTCCTTTGTTGGAAACATGATCCTGGAATCTATACTGTTACGTTTTGAGTGTGAAATGTGCATGACACCTGCCACCCAGCTAGTGGTGCTGTTTGGGGAGGCTGTGGAGCCCTTAGAAACTCACTGGAAGAAGCAGGACTCTGGAGAGAGGGACTTGAGACTGGCCTCTCTTGCTGTCCCATCTCTGTGTCATGGTCAGCAGAGATGTAAAGCAGCTGCTGCACACTCTTGTCTTCACAGAGCCACCAAGCTTCCCCACCATGATGGATGGGAATCTTCTCAAACCATGAGCCGAATAACTCTTCTCCCTTAATTGCTCCCATCGGGTATTTGACCACAGTGATAAGGAAAGTAACAGGTGCACGTACGCTGATGGTTTTAAGAGGCGGGGCCTTTGGGAAGTCAATAGGATTAAATGAGGACACGAGGGTGGTGTTCATGGTGGCCTTTGTAGCTTTATATGAAGAGGAAAAAAGATCTGAGCTGGCGCACTGGTTCTGCCTCACTACCACATCGTGACCCATCCCACTCCTTCAACCAGATGTCAGCAGGTGCTGGCTCCATGCTGCTTGGATCCCCAATCTCCAAGAACCATGAGTCACACAAACATCCATCCACTATGAATTACTCCGGCCCAGGTACTTTGTCATAACATGTGAAAATGGACCAAGTGCCGGGTGGTGGTGGCACACGCCTTTAATCCCAGCACTCTGGAGGCAGAGAGAGGTGGATCTCCATGAATTCGAGGCCAGCTTGGTCTACAGAGAGAGAGCTAAGACAGGTTCCAAAGCAAAAAAAAAAAAGAAAAGGAAAATGGACCAAGTTGGCTTCTGGGAACATTTGTACACAAGCTTCTGTCTGTTGGGGTTCACACCTAATGAGTTGAGTTGCTGGATCAGATGGCCAGTCTGTGTTCATCTGGGCAGCAGTGTTCAGTGTCCACTTAGGAAATACCCACCACTGCCCCTCGTGGGCAGAAGCAATGGTAATGCAGAAGAAATGAAGCCTGACCCACAGAGGCCGAGCTCATCACATCACAATCTCAACTGTCTTGCAATACAGCACTGCCTTCAAAAAAACCACCAACTGCAAGGACATACTGTTAAGTGAAATGTCTGTGTCTCCTGAGCACTATCTCTGCAGCAAACAGCTTTTTTGGAATTTCACCTTCACAAACTCACATGTTTGACTTAGTTAAAATATTTCTGTCAGTACCTTTTTCAGTATGAAGAGGCTGAGATACAGAGGGTATCGACTTCCCCACAGGGTACAGCCAGTGAGTACAGAGCTCAGGCATCCCTGGCAGGTGGTGTCCCAGAGCTTCACCTGGAATGGAGCTGGAAAAAACAGATCAGGACATGGGGAGGTACTGACTCAGCAGACTGAACATCCTTGAAAAGTAAAGATCAGCATGGACACACTGTCATCCAGCTCTGGCCCCGAGAACAGGCAAGATGAGAAGCCACCAGGGCTTCTAAGGATTATTCTCGCATCCTTCCACTCCACATCTGGCTGAGTGCACATCCGTGTCCGAGGGTTGAATGCTCTTCTCTTGGCCCATGAGGCTTGCTAGCTGAAGTTGAGTACAGTGATCCTTGGAGCCCTGGCTCATCCAGCAAAAGTTAAGCTCCTCAGTTGTGGCCCAAGACCAGCCCAACATCTTTCTTGGCCCTAAGATAAAAGGGCTACACATCTGGGATCCAAAAAGATCTCCATGTGGCACATATAGAGAATGAAGGGAAGTGCTCAGTGAGGATGTGTTGAAAGTGGTGCATCCGTTCACCCAGTTTCCATCGATCCACCTCCCCATCTATTTATCCATCTATCCATCCATCCATGAATCTACCCATCTATCCATCAATCCACATATTCACTCATCTATCCATACATGCTCCCATCCATCTACCCATCTATCTACTCATCCATTATCCCTCCATCCATCTACCCAACCATCTATTCATCCATCCACCCATTCATCTCTCTATCCATCAATTAATCATCCCATCCTCCAATCCACCCATCAATCTACCGAGAATCCATCTCACCCATCATTCATTCATTCATCCATCCACCTACCCACCATCCATGCATCCATTCAGTCAGTTGGTTGGGGATGTAACTTATTGGTTCATAACCACCCTCCTTTTTTACCTGATAAAGAGGAGGGAGCCTTAGCCAATGTGGTTTATTTGTGGTGCAGATACTCAAGAAGGAAAGAGAGAAACAAGAAAGATGGGAGTTAGGCAGAAATTGATAAAGGAACAGCAGTAAAGCCTGAAAACAGATCGTCTATGTGCCAGTTGTGGAGAGTGAAGCCTTCAAGAGATGGTATGCACTCCTGGCCAGATCCCCATCAGCAGCTGTGAAATGCCACTAGAGACTGGAAGCCTGATTACTCTCTCCTTGGTGCCTGGACCTTAGTTCTCTGGAACTCCTTTTCAGGGGAGACTGCACCACATGGGGCCATGGTGTATATCTGGGTTATATGTCTGTAGCCATATCTGGAGCAGCTTCTATGTAGACTCAGTGCTTGGGCTTGTATCACACCTGATAAAGCAGGTGTGAGTGAGACCTGCAGCCCATGTCCCTGTCTCCTCTACACCCAGGGCTCAAGGATTTCCAAAGTAGTGCAAGAGTAAAAGAAGAAAATGTGGAGTCGAGGGACACAGGGACACAGTTACATGGGGGAGGCCCAGAAGATTCTGTGCATTGACAAATGAGCTGTAGCTACTGGGTGCACAGTGTTGATGGTAGACAGCCTGCTTGGGCACCTGGGATGGGACAGACTTGGGGGAAGGGCTGGCAGTGCCTTTGACCAGCTGGCCATGCAAAGCCAGGCATGTCAGACAGCCAGATGGACCTTTCTCATCCTGCCCGGAAGAGAAAATCATTCCAGCCCAGGAACATGGTGGGCCATGACAGCAACTGGCAGAGAATGTAAAGGCCTCCAAATATGGGAAACCAGAGTGCTTTTAGTCATGTCTGGCCACTGCTGTGCAAGATGTTGGGGTCCACAGAGTGCTGGGGATAATGGCAGTGCGTGTTTCTATCACTGTTCTGCATGCTGTTGTATGCTGATTGTGCTAGCATCTTCCTGCCCCCAAAGGCTCCAGGAGGGAAGCTGAGGATGAGCATGACATGGTCAGGAGTTGCAAGGTGGTAAGGCAGTGATGGGGCAGTACTCCAACCCACATCAACACTGGATGCACAGTTCTTGAGCATGATTGTTCCAGGGAGGCAAAGATGTCAGGGACTCTTGGATCCGGGTTGCCCTGGGTAGGGGGTCCCAGCCCAGCTCACTCTGCCTGGCCTCAGCCTTCCAGGCTTTTTTCCACAAAACAGAAGTGTTGGTCGGTCACTCGGTCAGTCACAGCATGCGAGGTGACTCAGCCTGCAGGCCTGGTGGCAGGCAGCGCCACCTCCAAGCCATGGTACACGCCTCATTACCTTCATTTGGTTAGAATAGCAATTCGGCCACTGCGGCACCCACATGGGGTGGTCAGTGATTTGTTTTAATTCCTGTGTTTGCCTGACCTCATCTGCTCCGGGAAGAAATCTTATTTATTGTCAGTTAACGTTCCCTGAGTGGTTTTGATGAGCCTTCCAGATAGAAAGGCCTGAGCTGTCCTTCCGCTGGGTCCTTTTCCCCAGAGAGCAGGCTGAAGGCCCCGAGGCCATTCCTGTGCCAAGCCTCCCTTCATGGTGTAGAATTCTGGCCTCTGGCAGCAAGCTTACATGGGCCCTGCCCCCATTCATGATGGTCATGATCTTTTGGTTGATTGCAGGCATGTCCATCATCCCTGCTGGGTTCTCTGTCTTTCTTGTGTGTGTGTGTGTGTGTGTGTGTGTGTGTGTGTGTGTGTGTGTGT
>CABHPR010148120.1:4696-16718 GCA_902168415.1 Peromyscus melanophrys | reverse complement strand
TGTGTGTGTGTGTGTGTGTGTGTGTGTGTGTGTGTGTGTGTGTGTGTTCCACCATTTGAGACAGGGTCTTTTATTGTTTGGCCACTGTGAATGACCAACTAGTTGGCCTATGAGTTTCCAGGGATTCTCCTGCCTCCCATCATATGGTATGGCACTGGAATTACAGACACACAGCGTCCAACTTCCTGTTGGCTCTGGGGATCCAAACTCAGTTCCTCACATGGGTTTGACAAGCATTCCCCCGACACTGAGCCATTCCCCAGACTCAGACAGAGGTTTCTAAGATGGGAGAGAGTAAAGACAGAAAGGAAGTGGTCCCCACAGCAGTGGGCAGCTGCTGTGTTGGGACTGTATTCATGCTTTCTTCAAAAGTTTGCAAAAGGCTGCTGCCCACACTCTCACGTGGCTGAGGATAGCTCTGACGCAGTTCAACACAAAATGGTAAACTTCAAATATTTTGAGAGACTTGGTGATTTTTTTTTCCAGAGTGAACATTTAACCACAATAGCAAATGGCTGGAAGACAGCATAAATACTAGGGAGAAATTCTAGAAGGCAACTGGGTGTGGCAACTCACACCTGTGACCCCAGCACTTGGAAGACTGAGGCAGGAGGATTGCCATGAGTTCAAGGCCAGCCTAGGATGTAAGGTTTAAATCATGGGGTTACCTTGAATCAGAAGGCAGGAAGAGAGTGAGTGAACAGGGACCTGGCACTCTCTCCTTCTCTCTCCCTCCCCTCCCCTAAGTTACCCCTGTTCCTTTTATATATCATGATATATATATATATATATATATATATCATGATATATATACATATATATGTGTATATATATATATATATTACCTAACACAAGTAAGCCCAGGAAATCACAGCTCTCAACTGAGGGGTCGCCACTGCTCACTGGTCACGCAGCTTCCTCTTGCCATCCTCCACCTCTGGCTGGTGCTACAAGAAGTCCAGCATGCATTCCTTGATGTTATTTCTCAGTAGAGGCTGAGGAGGATGGTGGTGACTGGTGAAGCCCATGTCAGTGAGCATGAAGAACCCCCAGGATAAACACAAGGTGGGGCACATCTCAAGCTAGCATGGACGTGGGGGGGGGGCACATCTTGAGCCTGTGTGGACTCAGGAGACATGTCTCCCTCTAGTGTGTACACCAAGGGCACACCTTAGCCAGCCTCCTAAGCCACACTGAGCCACTGCTCCACCCACAAAAGCAGCTTCCTCTGGGATCCATCATTGTGGACCCTGTTCCACTCACGGTCACGGCTAAGTGGACCTTTGTCACCGCCTAGCTGCTTTATCCTCTGGGACTCAATCTCCAACCAGCTCTGCAAGCATAGATTGGAATTCAAATGGAATGGGAAATCCATTACTACTAGCCCAGGGGCACTGTTAAGAAAAGAGGCTTGTCCCTGGGCAGCCTGGTGGCCCATTGCTCTGCAGAGAAACTGAGCTTCGGTGATGGGCAAGAAGCACTGAGATGTTTGGGTCTGGGTTCCTTAGGCCCTGCTGACAGCTGGAGAAATGTGCAACAGGAGCCTCCCTGAGGAATGCTGGTGGCATGTGGTGGGTCCCAGCCTCTGTCCTATGAGCCTTGCTTGCCCTGGCACACGGGGTCCTGTGCTCTCATCTCCACCCCAAGAGCTCCTGAAATGAATCTCCTGAAAGAGTGTAACCAGTGAGAACAGAGATGGATAAGCCCCCTTTACCCAGCCATGCACTCCCTGCCCCTGGGTGCCACCTCTAGCTACCCTTTGCAGAACTTAATTTATGCCAGACTTTGTATCAGTTAGGGTACTGCTTAGATGCTGTAAGGAACGTGTCCTTCCCCAGAGGGATATGGCTATTCATTTGAATAGAAAGAGTTGACTTTGTGCTCCAAGGCATCTCTCCTCTGAGCAAGCCATTTCCATCTAGCCTTGCCAGCCTCTACTGTGGCCACCTCTAGCATCAGGAAGTGAAAGCACACAATACCCCACTTCCATTATGACCTGTCAACTACAATTGCACCTTGTGGCCTTCCCCCATTGTCTGGAGGCTGAGGCACAGGAGGAGCCTCATAGTGGACCTGGAAAGAATGAAAATTCCACTCTGTGCTGCTGCTGAAGCAGCGCTTATTAGATCTTGGCTGAAGCCCTTGTGGGAAAAACACATTGCAGAGAACATGTGGGATTTTTTGTTGTTGTTCTCATTAGTTTTGATGCCTTTTTTATTTTTTAAGACAAGGTCTCATGTAGCCTAAGATAGCCTTGAACTCACTATGTAGCCACCAAGGATGGCCTTGAACATCTGACCTTCCTGCCTCCACCTCCCAAGTGCAGAGATTACAGCCATATGTCCCCATATCTGACTTAACGTGGTGTGGGAACCGAACCTAGGACCTTCTGCATGCTAAGTGAGCATTCTACCAATTGAGGCATATCTGTTTGTTTTGTTTTACTTGGGTGTGATTTGAGACTGCTCTGTAGAAGAGAACAGGGAGGGTCCCTGACCTAGGTGTCATCCACCCTGTCCACCCACTGTTGCCACAGCTGTGGCATGCCCCAGGACTTATGAGTAACCACAAAGTGGTGTCTTGAACAAGCAGACAGTGCCATCTTGCAGGATCCTTCCTTCTTCCACCTGGAGGTCTCCCAGCTCCCCTTGGCTTGTGGCCACATTACTTTTCTCTCTGCTTCTGTCTTCATGGGCTGCTCCTCTGTGTCAGGGCCTCACATGTCCCTCTGCCCTTCTCAAATGTACACTTGGTGGTAGAATTAGAGAGTAGGCAGGATGACCTTCCCAGGGTGACTTTCCCACATCTAGGTGCTTAGCTCATTAGCATAAGCAAAGACTTTTTATCCTAGTAAAGTCTCATAGACAGACTCCGAAGATCAGGACATCATGTGTCTCTTTTAGGCTACCAGCTTTTTGCTAGACGTATTTCCCAGGCCCTCCTCTGAGCCCTAAACCCCAACCTCAGTGGCCAGCAGAGGCTGCTGACCCTCAAGATGATACAGGATCTGTCCGCCTCTGGATCTGAGTCTCTAGACCCTTTCCTGAGCCATCCCCACTGACCTCCATACCCCAGGCAGTGGAACTAGACAGAGAGATCAGAGGCTAAAGAACATCCAGAGGCTCTTGAGGGCAGACAGGCTGACAGGATGCCCTGGTCCTAGGCTGCTACTCTGCATCCCCCCCCCCCCGAATCATGCTAGAGACTGCCTAGGGGTGCCCATCCCCACAGCTCAGGCCTCAAGTCAATGGGTTGTAAGAGGAGCCAAATAGAAATGAATTTAGGACCAAACAAAATCCAGACCCTCCATGTTACAGGCTGGCTGTTGTGTCCTCCCCCAGATCCGTGTGTGCAAACCTATTCCTACAATATGGTAGGCGGGCTCTTGGAGGGTATCAGGGCATAGGAGCATCTCTCAAGAATGGGATTGCTACGTTTATGAAAGGACCCTAAGGGTTGGAGAGATGACTCAGAGGCTAAGAGCACTGACTGCTCTTGCAGAGGACCAAGGTTCAATTCCCAGCACTAACATGGCAACTCATAACTGCCTGTAACCCCAATTTCAGGAAACCTGATGCCTTCTTCTGGCCTCTGTGTGGTACACATACATATGTGCAGGCAAAACGCCTATACACATAAAATTTAAAAAGTGAAAAAAGACACCACAGAGATATTCCCTTCTGCTGCATGAGGATGGAGCAGGGGTCGTGGCTGTGAAGTGGCCATCGGGGCCTCTCCGCCTCTAAGTCATCCAGCAGGTCTAGACTCAGCCTGTAAGACACCCCCCTGTTCTTTAGCCACCCAGAATTGGGGTGTTGCAGTGACAGCCAGTATGGACCATGGCTTCTTCTCCAAGGCTGATCACAGCCTGAAGCTGCCCTTTGGGTCCCCAGAACAGAGACTTGTGGGTATCCTGAGGAACCCCAAGCTCAGGCAGCTCCTTGTGCCAGCCTATGCCAGCTCTGGGGACCTCACCATGTCAGTCATATATGCTCAGCTTTTTAAGTGAAGTCCGAATAGGAATTTTTCTAGGAAGTTTTCCTACTGGTAATTATTAAGAATTTTTTTTTAATTACTGTACAAGTAACTCTTAAGCAGACTAAATGAAGCTGGGCCACACTGGCCCCTGATCTAATGGTGCATCTGAGCTGAGTCGTGGCCCTGCCTCTCTGCGACAGTGACTCATCTTTTGCTTTAATACAAAGGAAGCAGAATTGGAAGGAAGAACAGCAGCATGTGGTGGGGCTGGGGTCCCAGCACTGTAGGGTGATCCAGCACCATCTCCCCTGTCTGTGGTGTGTGGGTGGCCATGTAAGCCCCGTGTTAGCTCAGTGCCTGATGCCCGGGCAGGTTCTCAGTGACAAAATGTTTCCCTCCTCACCAGCTCTGAGAGTTGCGTTTCCTGGCAGTGCATGCTTCCTGCCTTCAGCAGTGCTCTTGTTCTACGCCAGGCCCGTTCCCCCCTGGGTCTGGGCACATAAGCTCCGGCTCAGAGCAGTGCAGCGAAGATTAGTGTATTTACCAGATTAGAGGATCAACTGCTTTGCAGGAGAAAATTAGCCCCAATTTGCTGTGTGTCTCACAGCCCACTGTGGGCTGCTGGCCGTCCTGAGGATCCCCAGCCATGCCCTACCTCCAAGGCTGGCAGCAGATCCCAGGAGCAGGGGCTGCCCCACACAGGCCTGGAGGGTGAGCATTGGAGAGGCGTAGTGGATGCTGTGTGAGTGGCCAGCAGCTGCAGACCCCAAACAGGGCTCAAGCCTGCACACAGCAGACTGCCTGGTCAGCTAAAGATAGCTGAATACCACAGCAGTGACTCACTGGGACCACACTAGGCTGTGCAGAGTTTAGGGTTCAAAAAGTAAAGGGGTCTAGTGCTTGTCTGTTTTGCAGAGCTGTTGGAAACTCGGTTGCAGGGGACCCGGGGCTGTTGGGATCTGGAATTGCAGGGCTCTCCAGGGTCTATGGCTTCCCAGGGCGATGGCACAGCATGCTCATATGCCCTGTGTCCCTTCTTCCTGGCCTTATGTGCTTTACACAGTAGTGTCCTCCCTATGCACTCTCCCTAACAGGCTGGCTGAAACCTCCAGGAAACAACTTTCTGAGTTCTCTCCTGAATGCACCTGTCCTATGTCAGCTCCTGGGCTACATACCTGGCTATGTTCTGGGGTTACTGTGCTCTGGCTAGAAATGTGAGAGACCTCCAGGTACCAGGAACAGGGGTCTGTTTCTTAGCTGTGAATAGCAAGGATTCTCACAAGGACACTGGCATCCAATCATGCCACCTGCAAACTCTCATGGTTATCTGGCTCATGGGCTTGAGTGTAGACCATCCACTAGATATCTGTGTTCTTGTCCCTTTCAAGGAACTCAGCTGAAAGTGAGAGAAGACCTAGGCTGCTGGAACTGTGCTGGGAAGATGGAAGCCAGCACATGCCGCTGTAGGGCTCATGGTATGAAAGGAAACCTGTGTGTGCATGCACGCACAGACACACACACACACACACACACACACACACACACACACACACGCACACACAGGCGTACACAGGTGTGCACATTTGCACAGGCATACAGACACACATGCACATATACATATACACGCATGTCAACACACAAACATCACTGAAGTACGAGAACAATGGCCACCTGAAGATCTTAGCCCCTGAAGCCTATAAGCCAGGCCTTATGGGGTGGATGGGTCTTTGCAGGGGAGCTAAGGATTGACCCATGAAGAAGGTTCTGGAGTTTCCACTTGGGTCTGAAATGTTATGTGTTGTGGAGGAAATCATAGGAAATTTGATATACATGAGAGAAGAAGCCATGTGGCCATAGAGATGACAATGGGAACCATGAGGCCATGAGCCAGGGATTACCCAGAGCCACCAGGAGCTGGGAAAGCAAGAAGGAGCCTCCTGGGGCCTTTAGAGGTGCATAGCCCCTCCCACACTTGGGTATCTGACTCCTGTGAAGAAAAAAAAAAATCTGCTTTTACCTTGGGTGTCTCTGGGTCCCGGCTGCCTGTTGGAAGTGCCACCCACTCTGAAGGCTCCCTGCTCCAGTAAACCTCTCTGGAATGCCCTCAGATATTGTCACACCTAGCTACCTTCCAGAATGTTCTCACCTTCCCACATGCCCCGATTCAATACCAACTCCATACCCCCTTCCCAGTTCCAGGCATCCTTTCTCTCTCTCCAACACTAGAAGATCTCAACCCCGAAGCCTGTAAGCCAACCTAATGAGGGGGGTGGGTCTTTGCAGGGTTCTAGAATTATAACAGCTCCAGGGACCTCACATGTATGGATCATGTGGCATGTGGCCTTTCCTGCCTGACTCATTTTGCTGAGCATAGCATTGCTCAGGGTCACCTCAGCTACCGCAGGTGTCAGAGCCCTGTCATTCCCAAGGCAGGACCCCATTCCATCACAGGGATGGGTGCCTATATGCACCCATCCACTTGCCTGTGGCACCTGGTCACACTACCTTAGACTGTTGGGACTGAGGTGGCTGTGAGCCAAGCATGCAGACTGTTCCTGGAGACCCTGACTGCACTTCCACGGCGTCAGGCACCCAAGTGGGGCTGTGCCTTGTGGGGACTCTTTAGGAAGTGCTCCACTGTTCCCAGGAGTTGTGCATGGGTTCTGTCTTTTTCATGTCCTGCCTGATGCAGGCTGCTCCCCGATACACTCCCAGCACCTCGTGGTTTGCATTTCCTTGGATACTGTGGGAGCTGTGCATATTCTTGTGTGCTTCTTGGCTGTGTGTACCTTCTCTGGAACAATGTCAATCTTTGCCCTCATCTGTGTGTATGTGTGTCTATGATCCATGCACACAGGTGTGTGTACCTGTGTGCATGCAGAGACCAGAGGAAGCCGTTGGATGTCCGGCTCTATCACTCTACCTATCCCCTTGAGTCAGGGTCTGTCACTAAACCTGTTGCTGCTGCTCACTGTGTTGGGGTTATGGGTATTCACAATGCCTGGGTTTGTTTTTTTTTAATGTGGATGTTGGGATTTGAACCCAGTTCCTCATGCGTGTGCAACAAACACTCTCAGCCACTGAGCTCTCTCCCCAGCCCTCTCTGCCCGGTTTCGGATCAGGTTTCTTTTTGTGGTGGTGGGTGGTCCATTTGCCAGCCTCTTTGCTGGTTCTAAATATGAACCCTTTGGCATATGTAATTTGCAAGTGTTTCCTCGAATTCCGCTGGGCCACCTTTCACCCCACTGATTGCACCCTTGGTGCACAGAAGCTTTAATTCTCACAGCGTCTAATTCATGTTCTACTTTTGTTGGCCCACCTGTCACTGTCAGGTCCAAGAAGTCACCACTTAAAGTGTTTTAAATTATGTTTGTTTATTTTGTGTGTCTATGCACAAGTGAGCATGCACCATGCACATGGGTGTGACACCACACGTGTGTGGAGGTCTGGGTACAGCTTTCAGTCACCAGTTCTCCTTTTCCACTATATGTGGGACCCAAGAATCAAACTCAGGTCGTTAGGCTTGGTAGCGAGTTCCTTTACACCATTTTGCCAGCTCTCATCCCTTCTTCAGCATGTTGCAGATGTCCCCTTGCTTCCATTTTGTGTCTTTAGTGTCTCTGAAAAGCATGCATGGGACCCAGTGCCACTGGCCTACATAAACATCGAGCAATAGTCCCTTGCTGGGATCTAAGACTCATCCATCCTCACACATTCCTGATGGCCTCATCATTCATTCACGGTGGCGACTTTGGTCTGAGACCCAGGTCTAACAGCCACACTGCCTTGAGCATACCTGATCCCATCTGATCTGGGACCCAACATGGTACATGACAGAACTGTCCTCAAGTGTCTCCCCATCTTCATCCTTCTACTGTGTGTTGCAGTGCTGGACTGGGTCTCAGGAAAGCTGCCTGTCTACCTGGTCTCCCTCCCTCCACCTCCTCCTGTCTGTGAATGAGGGGAGCTTTAGCAACCACATCCCATCAGGTACTCAGAGATCAGCATAGTAAGCCCCCAGCTGCCACTCACTGAGGGATCTCTCTGTGTAGGATGATCTCTGCCAGTGTGGAAGAATCCACAGTGGCATTCTAGTGATGCCATCCTGACATTGGTCTCCCTATACTACTGTGAGCTGGGCTCCTGAGCAGTTACCCAGAAGTACTTGCACAGAGAGGAGGGCTAGAGCACCTGCTTTATTCTCCCCTTGCTCTTATAGATTTTCCTGGGAGAAATTGACACTATCAGGCTCTCCACGGATGACCATTTGACTTACCAGGAAATAAGACATTCGTCCTGCCCACTCTCATATGTATCACTATGGAACTGGGGTCCTTAAGTGATGCCTGTGTCTAAATCAGTTGTAGACATCTCTCTGAGGCCTGATTGCCCCTTAGCACACTGGCAACGCCCCAGCTTGTGCCCAGGTGTGGGGAGCCCACAGCTTCTGTGGACTGTTTCTTTCTGTCCCCCACTCAGCTACCTTCTATTTTAGTTACTTGTCTGTTTGTTGGGACAAAATACTGGAGAAACACAACTTAAGGGAGAAAGGGTCTCTGACTCAGAGCCCGAGGGCACAGTCCACGATGGTGGGGAAGGCATGGTGTTAGGAGCATGAGGCAGATGGTCATGTTGTGTCCACAGTCAGGAAGCAGAGAGAGATGAACACTGGTGCTCAAATCATTTTCTCCTTTTTTCCAGTCTGGGACCCCAGCCCATGGGATGATGCCATCCATACTTGTGGTGGGTCTTCTACCTCAGTTAACCCAGTCTCAAGCCTTCTTCACAGACATGCCCAGAGGTCTCTTCCCATGGTCATTCCAGATCCCATCTAGGTAACAATCACCAGTACCACACCTTCCAAATCAGCACTATTGATATATCTCCTTTCAAAAACTTCTGAAGCTCTGATGTCCATTCCCTCTCCCCCCTGGTTGAACACTGTGGTAACAGTGTCAGAGTGTCCACCTTGTACAAGATGATGCTAGCATTTGCCCACCTCTCTGGTACACCAGGGTTGCCAGGCAGCATCTAGTGCAGACAGGGTAGTGAGATGAGTTTACTATAAGGGAGGTTTTCTACACACAGTATTAAAATGTGGAGTTTAATCAAGCAAAGAAAGGGATCCGGGGAATGAAGAATGTGGTCTGACTCGGGGACATCTGACCTGCACCCCCCCCACACACACACACACACCAAACTGTGCCTGAGCCTAGGTGGAACCAGAATTTGAGACCCAGAAGTCTCTATGACACTCGACCCCATGCTCATCCCAGGCTGGAGAGTAAATTGTACCACCCAGTGCTTAGCTTCTGATTTCCCACATGATTCAGACAAACAGCAAGTAGGAAATTGCCTCTGGAAGCTTCCTGCCCCCTCTGAGCTGATGTTGCACCCAACATGTGACCAACAGATATGTCAAGCTGGCCTGTGAGCACGGCCACTCCAAGATGCTTGTTAGACCCTCAGCCCCCTCCCTTCCATCTGGACTCTGGCTTCCAGGGGCTCGTACATGACTAACCCAGCTAACCATCCCAGAAGTGACCCATGTTCTCTCAGCCACGTGTCCCCCACTTTGAGGGCATTTGTGGTTATGTTCAAATACCTTCATGTAAAGACACCTGCTGTGTTGGCCACCTCAGGCTGGAGGCCACAAGCTCTGGCCTGGGCTGCTCTGCCACCTTGCCTGGTGCATCACTGGGAGCTGAGCCCCCAGGATTTCTGCCTCCAAGGTAAAGTCAAATGCTGCATAAGGAGGACCAGGAGCACAGCTGTCCTGGGAGAGGGAGGACTGGAACCAAGTGAGTACGTAAGCAACCCAGGATCCGAAGGCTCTGGACAGAGCAGACTCTTCTTCAGCTTCTGCAAACATACCATGTGCGTAGATGGAAGTTGCCACGATTCTAGGGAAGCCCTGCCCAGCCCCCTCTGCCTCAGGCAGCCTGAGATGTAATCATTGCATGACAGTCCACAGTCATTGCTTCTGTCTCTGCAGCCAGAGTCCCCTCCTACGAGCCATCAGATATTCCTCCCCATCAACCCCAGAGCTCTCTCAGGGCACCAATTTCGAACACAGGCTCCTGTCTCCTGCTGCAGCCAGGCATGTATGATCCAGTCTGGATGCGGTCTGGATGAATAGGTGTGCAGGCAGGAGCTGTGATCTCACTGCACTCTTTAGGTGCTTCCTGGGTCCTCACTAAAAACCAAAGACAACCACAGAGGGGACCTCACCCAGCAGATGATCTCTCAGCCTGCAGAGAGGCCAGAGGCCAGTTGTCAGAAGGACCTGGCTTGTGGCCCTTGTCCCTGTCACCATCTTCATTGAACATTCAACCTGTCCCTCCACATCTGTTTTTTCTCTTACAAAGACTCCAGCCACAGCCAGGGAGATGGCTGAGTCCATAAAGTGCTTGTTGCAGAAGAATGAGGACATGGGTTCAGATCCCCGGCATAGCACCTCACGGCTGTAACCCCAGCTCTGGGTGGGGCAGGAAGTGGAGACAGGAGGATCCCTGGGCTCGATAACCAGCCAGTCCCATCAATTCAGGAGAGGCGCTTTCTTAGTTAGGGTTTCTGGTGCTGTGATGAAACACCATGACCAAAGCAACTTGGGGAGGAAAGGGTTTATTTGGCTTATGTTCCCACATCACTGAAGGACGTCAGGACAGGAACTCAAGCAGGGCAGGATTCTGGAGGCAGCAGCTGCTGCAGAGGCCATGGAGGGATACTGCTTACTGGCTTGCTTCCCATGGCTTGCTCAGTCTGCATTCTTATAGAACCCAGGACCACCAGTCCAGGGATGGCACCACCCACCATGGGCTGGGCCCTCCCCCATCAATCTTTAATTAAGAAAATACCTACTGCCTGATCTTATGGAGGCATTTTCCCAATAGGTGATCCCACCTCTCTTATGACTCTAGCCTGTATCAAGTTGACATTAAGATAGCCAGCACAGACACAGTCTCAAAAATTAAAATAGAGAAAAAATTGCGGAAGAGAATGTTGACCTCCAACCTCCACACACAGGTGCTGGAGTTAAAGGCAAGTGCTACCACATGCAGCTTAATGGTTGGCTTTAATTATCAATTGGATTGAAAGCTGCTGAGCAGATTAATAAAGTACACTTATGGGTGTATCTGAGAGGATGGTTCCAAAGATGATTGGCATGTGGGACAGCCACGAGAGAGAGAAAGGCCTGCCCCTTTCCTGAATGTCGGTGACTCCATCCAGTAGTGAGGCACTTGAGGGCCATGGAGAAATATGAATCTCCCCTCCTTCTCTTCCTCTCTCTCCTTCCTTTTCTCTCTTCCTCTCTCTCTTCCTTCCTCTTCCTCCCTCTCTCCCTCATTCTTCCCTCCATTGTGCTCTCTCTCTCTTTATTGCCCCTCTCTCCTCATCTCCCCTATTCCTCTCTCTCTCTCCTTTCCTTGCAACTCTGTCTGCTTCCCACTCTGCTGAGGTGAGCTGCTCTACTCCATCACACCCCATCCTTCTCCCATGATGCTGTGCCTCACCACAGCCCAGAAACACAAAGTCAGCCCACCATAGCCTGAAGCCATAAGCCAAAATAATTTCCTCATTTAAACCATGTCTCTGATGCATTTGCCACAAGAATGGAAGATCAGTGGTGTCTACACTCTCTCCTTGAGCTAAGAGCAGTCCAAAGGCCTCAAGATGCAGGTTTTCTCCACTCACAGATTGCCTCTCTCCCATCAGGTCTGGGCCGCCTGGGGGTAACCTTTGCTTTCTAGCCTTTGCTATCCTGCCCTTGATCTATGTCCTATCCTGAGGGATGAGTGGTCTTCTGAGGCCTCACTATTGCCTGTTGCCTGTACAGTCAGGTCAGGGCTAGCCCCAGAGGTAGGGTTATCTTCATCTTGATCCTCCCTGGAGTACTCCGCTGCTGCTGTTGGAGAGTCCTGATAGGGATTGAGCCAGTGTGCGAGCGTGTGTGTGTGTGTGTGTGTGTGTGTGTGTGCATGCCCACGCGCATGTAAGAGAGAGAGAGAGAGAGAGAGAGAGAGAGAGAGAGAGAGAGAGAGAG
>CABHPR010148119.1:15635-34551 GCA_902168415.1 Peromyscus melanophrys | reverse complement strand
CAGGGTCTCTCCCTGAACATAGGGTTCCTGTTATCTTAGTCAGACTGGAAGCCAGCAAGTTCCAGAGTCCTCTCGTTTCCACTTGCCCCTGAACTTGGGTTATAGGTGTGTGGGAAGCTCAGCTTCTTATATGGATCTTAGGATCTGAACTCTATTCCTCATGATTGCTAAGCAAGTTTTCTTGCTGGATCTCTCCAGCCCCGACCTCCATCTTTTTTTTTTTTTTTTAGGACAAGTAGCTTATTGTGAGCCACACATGCTGATAGAGAGCAGACCCCAAGTGCTCTGGTTCTGAAGACTTTCTCTTAGGGTTCACTCTTCCTTAGGAGGCATGCCCAGGTGCTCAAGAAGCAAGGATTACACTTTAGTTCAGTGAAAGAAGCCATTCCCTGCATTCAGATGTGCTGCAGGCCGCAGGAATATATCATAAGAATTCAGCTGGTTATGGCAAAGTCACTACCTGGAGGGATCAAGGAATTCCTCCAGAGGAAGCCAAATTCCAAGAAGTTTTTGGTGTTACTTGGCTTGTTATATATCAGCTGTCTTCTGTTATGAAAATCATGTGTGCCTTCATAGTTTTCCCAATTGGCTAACTAACAGTGTGGACTGATCACTCTCTGGACATACACATTCTAGGTGTTCGGAGAACAGCTTCAGGAAAGGCTTTCTCTGGAATCAGATAGCTCCCTTAGCCACTTTCAAGGGTTAGCAGTAATAACAGCCCACATGCAAGTCTCCTGATTTAAGGTAAATTCCACAAGGAGACACCGCCTAGGTCAGGTGGACCTTAAATAATAGCTTTACACAATTTAGCTTGGACCCTCCCTTCTTACAGCCTTACTAACTTTATAGACCCCTAACTCCTTACCTAACCACTTCTAGGAATATTTAGATAACTTTCTGTGCTGACAGCTGTGCTCAGCCCGAACCCCAGTTCAAGCCTCCCTGTAATTATCATCATTGGCAGCATCTGGCCAGGTCCATCCCCATTTGGAGGAAAGTACCTTATCAGAGATACCTCTGTACTCTCTAAGAACAGACTTAAGCATCCAGGCTATCTGTTTGAGAAAGCCTGATGGATGTACCAATTAAGCTTTACTTCCTCCTTTCCCAAATCTTACCTCTAGTTCCAGATCTCCCTTTATCACCAGAAGCATCTAGCTGTACATAGGTTGCCTAGCGACCGAGCACACTTTCCTCCACCCTGCAGAAAAACGGCAGATAGCTTGGACAGATAGAAGTCACAGGAAAAAAGAAGGCAGTTTTATTTTCTCCCATTGACGTAGCAACTTATAGATTTTTAACATTTTCTACCAATCACGTTTAAGATTATAGTTGTGCACATAAGATCCCTCTTCCTAGACATTACCCGAATTTAGCCTTTAGTTAATTCATTAGTCACTTCCCCTTTGGGTTGCAAATGGTAATTAACCATTACTGCCCCTCTATGTGATTCTTATCACCCCTCTGTTTGACCCTGGAAGTCGGACAATCACTGCCTGAGGATATTTGGGCCAGGTGACCTGGGTGGAGGGGAGAATTGTGATTGTTTGGGTATATAACTGTAAAGCTGGAGATGGATGATGGATTAAAGCGGATGGATCAAAGCGCTTTGTGTGCGTAGACTGATTTGCCAACCTTAGGAATAGATTCTCAGCTGGTTGATAGATTCTTCCCCGGACCCTGGATAATTGACTATTAGGGGCTGGACCCCAATAGTCTTTAATACAGATGCTGCCTGCATCTGTCTGTGAACCCCATTTCAATGCTTGCTTTTCCTCACTCTCCAGGAAGACATCACAGCACCCCGTGATATTCTTTTTTGAATAGTGCTTCTTTTTCATTTTTATCTTAGTGATTCTGGACTCCTGGGCTCCTTTTTTGTTACTGTTGTTTCGAGACATCGTTTCTCTATGCAGCCCTGGCTGTCCTGGAACTCACTGTTGTTGGTTGTTTTTTACTCTTTTGCTCTTTTGGGCGCCTGCCACCCAGTTCCCAAATAAATCACACATAGAGACCTTTCCTTACCTATAAATGCCGACCTTAGCTTGGCTTGCTGCTAGCCAGCTTTTCTTTACTTAAATTATCCTATCTACCTTTTGCCTCTGGGCTTTTTCCTTTTCTTACTTCTGTATATCTTACTTTCTCTCTTACTCTGTGACTTGTGGCTGTGTGGCTGTGTGGCTGCGTGGCTGGGTGGCTGTGTGGCTGTGTGGCTGTGTGGCTGTGTGGCTGTGTGGCTGCGTGGCTGCGTGGCTGGGTGGCTGGGTGGCTGGGTGGCTGGGTGGCTGGGTGGCTGGGTGGCTGGGTGGTTGGGTGGCTGGCCCTGACATCCTCCTCTCCTTGTTCTCTTGTTCCTCCTTGATCTCCCTCTTTCTCTTTTTCTCCTTCTATTCCTTCTCTCTACCCGCCAGCCCTGCCTATCCTGTCCCCTGCCTTGCTATTGGCCGTTCATCTCTTTATTAGACAATCAGGTGTTTTAGACAGGCAAGGTAACACAGCTTCACAGAGTTAAACAAATGCAACATAAAAGAATGCAGCACATCTTTGCATCATTAAACAAACATTCCACAGCATAAACGAATGCAACACATCTTAAAATAGTATTCTTCAAGCACTTGCACTGTAGATCAGGCTGGCCTCAAATTCAGAGATCCACCTGACTTTGCCTCCTGAGTGCTGGGATTAAAGGCGTGCACCACCACTGCCCATCAGTTCCTGAGTCCTTTGTAGTATTTATTTACGTATCCTAGATATACTGCCTCTTGGCATCACCAGGCATAGAGTGGGTGGTTAGTCAACGCCAGGTTACTGAATAGAAAAAAGGGGAAGAATCTTTTCTGAACATCTTCCTCAGAGAGACGAGTATTCCCTCCGGCCAGTGGCACCTGTACAGGGAGCTACAGCCGGAGAGTTCTTTTCAGACCTCTGCTCAGATAAAGCCAGGATTCTTGCCCTTGGAATAGAAAAGCATTTCAAGATGAGCCAGTGTGAAGCAGAGTTAAAGTTTATTAAGATTTTTAAAAAGATTTATTTCTATTGTGTGTGTATGAGTGTTTTGCTTGCATACATGTCCATGCACCACTTTTGTACAATGCCTGTGGGACCAGAAAAGAGCATTGGATCCTTTGGAACAGGAGTTGTAGACAGTTGTGAGCTACCATGTGGGTGCTAGGAATCGAACCCAGGTCCTCTGGAAAAGCAGATAGTGCTCTTAACCACTGAGCCATCTCTCTAGACCCTTTAGAAGGAATTTTAAAATTGACTTACGTGTGGGTGCCAATAGAAAGAGAAGTGCCTAGGGAAAGATAGTGTACACCCAAGTGTGGGCTTCTTAAGACAGTTGTGCTCAAGGGCCTTAACAATAACCAAACACATGGTTTGAGTCGTTCTGAAGTTACAGGGTTGGAAGGGTCTCTAAGGGACCCCTCTATTCTTTCTCAGTAAATGTGGTCCTAGTGTGGTTTCTGAGGTACACCGGATGGGATTACAATAAAGTAAGGTAAACTTATAGGTCATGAAGGTTGCATATGGAAAAGGAGACACATTTTTACTGTAATCAAAGTTAATATTTTTGTTTTTGAAATTCCAAGAAAATTGCATGTTTACACCTGGGAGAGGAGGAAGGCCATATATACTTGGGCCTCAAGCATGGCACAGCACATTGCTATCTTAACATTTTTATTTGAAATATTGCTATATGAGAGGAATATTGTCTCTACATATGGCAAGTATTGTTAACTGTCCTCAAATTCTTATGGAGATGCAAATCTTATGGAATGGTGACAGCCATTCTCTGGCCCCTGCATGGAGATGCTGTAAAGATGAACTAAGAGGAACCTGTGTAAATCTCACCTCTGATAAACCATCAAGCGCTGTGCACCTTGAGACACAGAGAGAAGAGGGGGAAACACAGTCTGGCTCTGCGCCATGAGGTCTCAATGACTTTGGGCACAGTCAGACACACAGTGACAATAGTTCTTTGTGAGCTGCCAGCTGGGTCTGGATGCCCTTTTCCACTGCAGCCAGCAGGGCAAGGGGAGGCTGTCAGGCTCCCTGTTCTACGTCTGGAAGAACCATTCTCAATGCAACAATCACCTCCAACTTTCCAAGGATGTCACCACTTTCAGCTTTCACTAATCATCATCATCATCATCATTTTATTGCTGCTGTCATCGTTGTTTTGAGATCGAGTTTCATGTAGCCAAGGCTGACCTGAAACTTACTACGCCGTTGGCTAGCCTTCAGTGCCTGGTCCTCCTGCCTCTACTTGCCAAGTGCTAGGTTTGCAGAATGGCGCCACCACACCCGGTTCTCAAATCGTCAGCCAGCCCATTCTGGTTTTTTATTGTTGTCGCTTTGTTTTCCAGACACAGCTTCTCTGTGTAGCCCTGGCTGTCCTGGAACTCGCTCTGCAAGGTGGCCTTGAACTCAGAGACCTACCTGGCTCTGCCTCTCAAGTTCTGGGATTAAAGACATGTGCACTGTGCCCTGCAACCAACCCATCCTTGGTCAACAACTGCAGTTAAATGTTTTATGAACAAGCTACCTGGGACAGTCCTATCAAAACTGCTACATCTGAAACAGACAGGAAAGGAGGGTGCAGACAGCACCCACATAATGGCTCGTCTTTATTGAGAGCTTTTCTTTATTTTTCAGATCTATTCTTACTACTTTTAATTGTGTGTTTGTGTACACATGAACACAAGTACTCAAGGAGACCGGAGCAGCATTGGAATCCCCTGGAGGCTGGAATCACGGGCCGTTGTGAGCAGTCCAGTGTTGGTGATGGGAACCAAACTTGGGTCCTCCGGAAGAGCAGGACATGCTCTTAACCACTGGGCCATCTCTCCAGTCCAAGAGTTTATCTTTAAATGCTAAGTGCACAAAACTATGAGTTGAACGCTATTTTTAAGCTGTTCTAATTTATGATTATTTTTCATGTATGTTCTTAGTATATAAAAAGGGGTTTATATAAATATACATATAAAAGTGTGTGTGTGTATGTGTGTGTGTGTGTGTGTGTTTGTGTGTGTAGAAACGGGGTAGCTTGTGTAGCCCAGGCTAGCCTTGAAATTGCAAAGTAGCCGAGGATATCCTTGAACTTTTGACTCTCCTGACTTAGCTTCCTGAGTGTTGGGGTGATAGACACATGCTACCATATGTGAGTATACTGTTTAAAGCAGTTAAGAAACTATAAAGTCATTTACAGAAACGTTATTTAGAGAATATTTATATTAAAAGACAAAAAATAGTATAAGTCCACCTAAAGCCATTTGTTCTAAACAGAGTGCACACACTGAGCAGGGCAAAGAGACCCACATGTCGGCCTGCCCCTGGAGGAGAAAACAATGGCCCGCCCAGAAGGTGCTGGGCGTATGGGGCACTGTTATGGTGAGCAAATTGTACGGTGTGTTATAGGAGAGAGAAAGCCAGAACAGTTCATTTCCTGTAGACAGAGGCATAGCTGAAAGTGGTGAGGAGCGGGCTGAGGTGGGTGGCTTGATTGCCACTCAGCAACATGGTGATGTATATCTGGGCCCTGATGCAGCCGAGGTCTGTGTCAATATGAGCTTTTAAACACAAAAACCATGTTCTGGGTTGACATACCACAGTTAACAAGAACAGTTAGCCAGAAGAGGAGCTACAGAAGCCAAAAAGCAAGGTTGTACATGTAGAGACTTTCCCAGAACGATATGGACTTTGATGGATTGGATCTTTGTTTTCCTTTTGGCCGGCGGTGCTGTCTACGCGCTGAGCTGTGCCGCCCGAATGGCACTTCCATCATGGAGTCAGTTGTGCTAAGGTCTGGGGCCCTGTTACACTGCCAGCTGGCTCCCTCTTGACAGGCTAGCTCTTCCCTAGACATCAAGGGGTTCCATGTGTAGAGGAGAATACCGTATCATTCCCAGGGCATCGCTCCTTTGCCAGGGTTTGAATCCTGCCTCTGCCTGCTGGTTATGTGAACTGTGGGGAGCCACTGAAACCCTATTTTCTCGGTTGTAAAATGAATGGTGACAGCACACACATTCCCTGGGACTGCTGAAGGATTTTGATATAAAGAAGCATGTAGAACAGTGGTGGGCATAAAAAACAAAAAACAAAAAACAAAAAAAACAACCCTCTGTGCCTCTGTGTTGAGTGTCAGTCGGAAATGATTAAGAGGAAACAAAAAGCGTGAAGTCTCCATTGCTTTCTAACCTTAAAGTCCTAGACCCATAAAATAGGCTGTTTTGGTGCAAGAGTCTGGAGTGCAGCAATGTGTAATCACAGAAGTGTATGTGTGTCAAATGCAGAAAGTTAGAGGCTTGAAACGCTGGTAGCTCATTGCATTTCAATTATAACTCACTAGGTGTAAAAATACATAGAAACATCTAGCAATTTAAAGGTAGGCTACAGGTGGATGGGGACTTAGAGTAAGCTACTGGGAGACGCCAGTATGCAACCCTGGAGAGCTGTCTGCCTTTGCCTTTCCACAAAGACCCGAGCTCTTTTCACGCCCATCCCTGTTTCTGCTACATTCAGCAGGGAGGGGGAGCTGTGCTTCGAGGGTTGGAGTAGTTGTTCTATTACACAAGAGACTCTGAATTGCAGGATTCCGGGGTCCCTACCCACATGTAGGGAGGGGTGTAAAGGAATTCCTGCAGGCCCTGAGGAACTAACACAAGCAAAATCTGGATCTCCTCACCTTAATCCTGATGTGGAGAGGATTCTAAATATGTGTATTCAGAAATATGTGAAATCACATTTATTCTATCTGAGCTGTGCTGTCCAGCAGAAATAATTGCATGAACCGCGCGTTCGAATACACATATTTTAAGTTTTCTAGGAGTCACTTTTTTTTTTTTTTCCGAGACAGGGTTTCTCTGTGTAGCTTTGGTACCCTGTCCTGGATCTCGCTCTGTGAACCAGGCTGGCTTCAAACTCACAGAGACCTGCCTGGCTTTGCCTCCGGAGTGTTGGGATTAAGGGGGTGCGCCACCACCGCCTGACCTAGGAGCCACATTTAAAAACTAAGAGGAGAGGGGCTGGGGAGATGGATCAGTGATTAAAATGCAAGCATGGTGACCTCAGTTCAGCTCACCAACACCCCTGTAAAACACAAAAGCTGCGTGTGTCGTCCTGTGCCCGTGAGCTCAGTGCTGGGGTCAGAGACAGGTGGATTCTGGGAGTTCCGCAGCAGCCAGGAGCTTCCAGGTCCAATGAAAAACCCATCTCAAAAGGTAAGATGGAGAAATGACTGAGGGAGACATCCCCATGCCAGCCTCTGGCCTCCACATATGCCCAGGAGGGTGAAACACCAGCGCGCGCACACACACACACACACACACACACACACACACACACACACACACAAAGTGAGGGGAGACAGGTGAAATTAATGTATTGTGTCACTAATGTAGCCAAAACACCATTAGTCATGTCATTGATATAAAATTATAGAGTAAGCTGTTACAGTTATTTTTAATAGGCCTTTAAAATACAACACATTTTACCTTTATGGCGTAGCTCAATTTGGGCTAGCCACATTTAAGGTAACTGAGAGTCACATGCAACTAATGACTACCTTACTAGGTAGTCAAGTGCCGGTCTGGTGAGAAGCCACATCAGTTTTTGTTTTGTTTTGTTTTGTTTTGGTTTGGTTTGGTTTGGTTTGGTTTGGTTTTGTTTTGTTTTGTTTTCTTAATGGGAATTGGCCACTAGGTGGAGCCAGTCAGTGCTCATTCTGAACGGCACTTGAGAAAAATCCCAGAAGGGAGGGGAAGGCCAAAGCAAGGTAATTTATTAGGCTGTCCTTGCCTCACTCCACTGTTCCCCGAGAGGACTCGTTGCAAAGAACTGCAGTGTGGTCCTGCACAAACTTCCTGGAACACAATATGTGGTCTCTCAGACCCGCATGGGTGGCTGGGGCAATGGGGCAGTGTGAGCCAGACAGCTGGAGGGGATGCCAGCTGGAACCGGCTGCCTTTGAACTGTCAGGCTTCCAGGTGACACGGAGAGGCGCTTTCCCACAAGGGAAACTTCTGTGCAAAGCCGTCCTTAGGACTTCAGCTAGCCCAGCCGATACTGTCCGGCTTTACAAGAAGACAGCATGGACACCCATGACCCACTTCTTAGGAGGGGATTTTGAAAGGAAACATGGAGCCTACTTGTTTCTTTGTAAAAATCCTGTAAAAGACGGCATTTTAGCTGCAAGTCTTTCTTGCCCAACCAACCCTTGAAAGCTAGGTCAAGCCGGGCGGCGCTGGCACACACCTTTAATCCCAGCACTCAGGAGGCAGAGGCAGGTGGATCTCTGTGAGTTCCAGGCCAGCCTGGGCTAGAGAGTGAATTCCAGGAAAGGTCAAAGCTACACAAGAAACCCTGTCTCGAAAAACAAAAACAAAAAAACAAACGAACAAACAAAAAAAATCAACAAAAAAAGAAAGCTAGGTGAATTCTTCTCATTACTTTTTCACGGAGGGGTATAGAAACTCATCACAAACGCACTTCATAGGTAAGAACCCTTGGTTCCCCAAATGTGGCATGCTAGTTTTACCCCGTGACAGAGCAGTCCATGGAGAGCCCACTGTTTTTACACTGTGTAAAATCTTGACACTGGGTCAAGAATCTGAATAGTCGTATCCACTCCGTAGGCCTCACAAAAATTGAGTCGGATGGAATAGTTAGAAGACATAGACCAGACACTGTACTTCCGTTTCGACCTGTGGAGAATGTTCCCCTTAAAGCAGTGGTTCTCAACCTTCCTAATGCTGCGACCCTTTAATACAGCTCCTCATGCTGTGGTGACCGCCAACCATAGAATTATTTTCATTGCTACTTCATAACTAAATTTTTGCTACTATTATGAATCACAGTGTAAACATCTGCTACGCAGGACATCTGCTATGTGACCCCTGTGGAAAGACTGTTCAACACCAAGAGTCGCAACCCACAGGTTGAGAACTACTTCCTTACAGCATCTTACTTTCTGGGCTCTGACCCAGTATGTGATCTGTATCTCTACTGGGACACCAGAGTGTTGGGGGCAGGTACCTTGGGTCCCAATTTTCAGAAGCTGATGGGGACCACTTCCAATATGGGGACTGAGCAGAACACCTGCTACCATAAGTGAAAGAAGTCACTAGGTGAGTCCTGACAACTTGCCTTCTCTGATATTTTGAAGTAGCTGGTGACCTGCTATCAGCCTGCATTCCCGCCCAGGAGGCAGCCTGTCTCCTCAAGTCTAACCCTCCAGAAGTCTGCTCTGCAGGTGGCCCCAGTGCTGAGTCACAGCAGAGGGAGGGAGGAGCATTGTTCTGCAATCTGAGGACCAGGCTTGTCAAAGTCCCAGCAGCACCTGCTAGCAGAGGCTAGCTGCCACCCAGCCCCAATGTATCACCAGAAAATGGCCACCTGTCCCCAGCTGCTCTCTATTACATTTATTACCACATACATTGGCATTGCCCAGGGGGTCAACACAAGCTACCACAGTTGAGGTACAATGAGAGTGAAGGAGAGGTGCTGAGAGGTATGAACTCTGCCTGGCTAGTTAGCTCTGACAGGGCCGAATGGAACAGCCCTGCTGGTAGGGGAGAAGCATCAGCTGGCTTCGGAGATGCCTTGGAGTCCAAACACTGCTTTTCTAGATGTTTAAAACCTCGGGGTCCATGGATTTCTGGACGTCAGCCACAGATATTATAAAGGAAATGTTATGTCCATGTGCACAGGAACATTTCTCTTTAGTTTCAGTAAATTGATGGAAGAAAATAATAAACACCTCTGTATCCAAAGTCTCTGTGAAAAGGAGACAAATAATCTCAGTGTTCAGGGGAACTGCTTTAATAAACCTCCACACAGAAGAGTGACATCCTACCAGTTTCCTTCTGGAAAAATGAACTTCACAACAAGGGGGGAAGGAAATATTTAGGATCTATTTTTTTTTTTTAAGACAGGATCTTAATATGTAGCCCTAGATGGCCTGGACTTTGCTGTGTAGACTAGGCTGGGCTCAAACTCACAGAGATCTCCTGCCTCTGCTTCCCAAGTGCTGGGATTAAAGGCATGAGCACCATGCCTGGCTCCGACAATGTATTTTTTAAAGATTTACTTATTCTTATGTGTATGAGTGTTTTGCTTATATGTGTATGTACACACCGTATGTATGCCTGGCCCATGAAAGCCAGAAGAGTGTGCGGGATCCCCTGGAACTGAAGTCACAGTCATGTGGGTGCTGCCTGTAAGCCTGGATCCTTTATGTGAGCAGCAATGACTCTTAACTGCTGAGCCACTCTTCAGGTGCACCCCCAAAAGCAATTCTCTAATAAGAAAACACTCTCTGTATATGTACCCCCTTACTGACTGGTAGTTTGAATGTAACTGGCCCCATAATCCCCTAGGGAGTGACACTATTAGGAGAAAGTGTGGCTTTGTTGGAATGGGTGTGGCCTTGTTGGAGGGAGCATGTCACTGTGGGGGTGGGTTTTGAGATTTCCTATGCTCAGGATACCACCCAGTCGCCCTCTGTTGCCTGCAAGATGTAGGACTCTCAGCTCCTTCTCCAGCAACACATCTGCCTGCACTCCATCATGCTCCTTGCCATGATGATAATGGACTGAACCTCTGAAACTGTAAGCGAGTTCTGTAGTTGGAAGTTTTTCTGCATCCCACCTGGTCCTGCAGCTGCTCAGACTCAAGTAAACACACAGAGGCTTATATTATTTTCAAACTATGACCATAGCAGGCTTCTTGCTAGCTAGCTCTTATATCTTAAATTAACCCATTTCTATAAATTTATACCTTGCCACATGGCTTGTGGCTTACCAGTACTTTACATTTTGCTTCTCCTGAAGGCGGCTAGCAGTATCTGCCCCACTCTCCTTTCTTCTCTCCTATCTCTCTTGGATTTTCCTGCCTGGCTCCATCCTGCCCTGCAAGAGGCCAATGTAGCTTTATTTATCAACCAATCAGAGAAACACATATTCACAGCATACAGAAAGACATCCACAGCAGAGCTCCCTCAATTAAATGTTTTCTTTATAAGACTTGCTATGGTCATAGTGTCTTTTCACAGCAATAAAAACAAACCCTAAGACACTGACCCTCTCAAAGATGATGTTCTGAAGGGCTAAATGGCTTATCTGGGTCACACAGCCTTGAGAGACCAGTCTCCGGGGGCTTCTAACCTTCAGTGCTTGCTCTGAGACCTGAGTTTTGCCTCTTGTCCTGGGCTGCGGATGACTGTACCTATTCCAGTTATGACACCAGCTATCTCTTCTTTCACATCAAGGGAAACAAAATGTGGCCAGCTTCAGCCAATGCTGTGTTGCTTAGGGGTCCAGTGCACTCATGTCTGTGGAGATCATAGCTATGGAGATGTGTATGAGAAATACTTAAGAGAAAGCTGCTACTTCAGCTTTCTTTGGGGATTCTGAGAGAGAATCCTAGAAAGGGGACAGTGAGCAGGGCCCCAGAGCCAGTGGCTTGGCCTGCTCACACTATTATTTCTGCTTCCTGACAACAGAACAGGTTCCCTGACTCCCAGGTCACAGAATTTGCTCTCTGTCAAATTGGCCTCTAGAGCATCAACCACTGTAGTGGTTTGAATAAGAACGACCCCCACAGGCTCATAATTTGAGTACTTAGTCACCAGGAAGTGTAACTCTGAGAGCAGTAGAAGAATTAGGAGGTGTGGCCTTATTGGAGGAAACGTGTTACTAAGGGTAGGCTTTGAGCTTTCAAAAGCCCATGCCAAGCCTCAAGTCTCTTACTGCCTACAGATCAGGATGCAGTTCTCAGGTACTGCTCTGGTGTCTGCCTGCATGCCCGCCATGCTTCCCACCATGCTTCCCACCATGCTTCCCACCATGCTTCCTGCCATGATGATAATGAACTAAACTTCTGACGCTGTAAGCAAGCTCCAAAGTCAATGCTTTCTCTTATAATAATTGTCATGGTCGTGGTGTCTCTTCATAGTAACAGAGCACAGACTAAGACATGCAGTACTCACCTGAGCAAGCCTACCAAGAGAGGAAAACCTGTTCTTCTTTGCAGGATTCAAGGAACATTTGAACAGCCTCTGATGTATAAGAGTATCCCTAGTAGGGAAAAAGAAAAGACTAAATGGTATTGTATCCACACTGAGCCTACTCCATTTTATAAGTGTCCTTCATGTCCAAAATAGCATTTTAGAGTAGACAAGATATCTTCACATTCTTGAAGAATACGTACATGTTAGTTAGACATTGTATCACTGTGACGGAATGCCTGACATGACTTGAAGAGAGGAATGATTTATTTGCTCAGCATTTCAGAGGGTTCAGACAATCCGTGGTTTCTTGGCAACAGAGGCTTGGGTAGCATACTGTGGCATTGGGGCTATGTGGTGGAGAATGAAGGTAGGGGGGATGAGGCTGAAAGGGGGGCAACATGAACAGGATAACACTGCCACGAACACATTCCTGGTGACCTGCATCCTCTAACTAGGCCCCACCTGGGGAAGCCATTCATATCCAAACTGCCAAACCGTACCAGTTACTTTTCTCATCGCTACAATACACCTGACAAGAGCAGTTTATTCTGGCTCACAGTTGGATGGCACAGTCCAACAGAGCAGGGAAGACATGGTGTCCGGAGTGTGAGGCAGCTGGCCCCATCATACCCAGTCAAGAAAGCAGAGAAAGGTGAATGCTGACACTCCACCTACTTTCTCCTTTCTGTACAGTCTGGAACCCCAGCCCATAGAATAGTGCTATGTATTGTTAGAATGGGTCTCTGTAAGGTGAAAAGGGCCAAGGAAAAAACACCCTGACCCTGACTTGACCCCAGGACCAGGGCTTGAAATCTCACCAATCCCTGAGTTTGCCCCCAGAGTCAGGCTGCAGAATTCCACCAACCACTGAGATCCCTGAGCATGAAAACTCACCAATCCCTGAGCACAGAGTCCCACCAGTCCCTGAGCTCCCTGAGCCACCCTGGAAAGCTCTGCCTCCCAAGAAACCCTGCCAGGGTCCGGTCTTGGCTTGGGTTCAGGTCCTAAGTTGGGGAAGGGGCATCGGTGCAAGGAAAACTTCTGACCACCGAGTGGATTGCACTCAAGTGGCCCCCGAATAGCTCAGGCCATCTTTATTTATACTTAAAGAGTTTTTCTTACCAGGGTTACATGAACAGCTTTATTATTGGCTTCTATTTTTGACTTTAAGAAATACATCATAATTTAAGGAATACATTATGATCATTATGACCATTGTTGCCCTTTATGCTTCCCCAAATGCACTTTCCCACCCCTGCATAACCTTACTCTAGACATAGAGTTCAGCGTTTTGCAGTCTTAACTAGATACCAAGAACATCCTGCTCTTGCAGCATTTACATCAGCTGGCGGCCACTTGTGGTTACAAAGTTAAAAAGTAACAGACATGGGCACAGTGCTTTAAGGACAATATTCAAACCCAGACAATTCTTTCTTGTCTACAAGACATGCTTTTATACAGTTCCCTTTTCTACAAAGGGTCCCATGTCTCAGTCTCTCTGTAAAAGACACACCTTGATAAAGCGCTCTCTTCCCATCTCACTCTACCACACTTCTTCCATGAATGTAAGCTCCCATGTATGGTAAAGATGGATCTATGCATCCCTCATTTTGCATTGTATTTTTTCTTCTTGGAGCGTACCGGATCCTACCAATGATTCCATGCTTGGTGTCCAGGGAACTTACTCTCAACAGTTGGCCACTATATGTGTATTCTTGAGGCTTTTCCCTATTCTGTGTATGCATACCCTACTCTCCTTTCCTGAACTGTGAGATATGGTTAGTGTTCCAAGTGTTGTTTTCTCATATGTACCTAAATGTCTGTATTGAGTCAGAAAAGTTCCCAGATTAGGAGTAGTTAGTAACTCCAGATAAGAGATTTGAGAAGTATTAGCCCCCTGTTGAATCTTATGGGAAAGTATTTGAGAAAAAGCAAAATTTCCAGGGAAAATTACAGCTATTGCATGTGTGACTGATAAAATAAAACTAAAAACCACCCAAAGCATCACCAATATAATGAGAGAGAAAAGAGCCTGCAAGCTGCATGAAATTTGCAAATTCCTATGCTGTCCTGTCCTTGCCAAGTGAGAATCTGTTTCCACAGGTGCCTTGCCCCAAGGAAACCCGTTGGACAGGTAGTCATATGCTGATCCAAGATTTGGCTGCACAGCTCCCAACAAAACCCTGTATAAGCTCTGTACCCTGCTCAGTTTGCTGCTGTTTCTTACCAAAGGCAACTTTACCTTCCTAGATGTTTCCTTCCTAGTAAATCTCTTGAGTGAGGTTTGTTGTGCAGTGTGACATTTTTTCCCTGAGGAGAGCCCAGCTGTAACAACTTCTGTTGGAGCCCGAGCTGGAGCAGAGCAGAACTATAACACTTTGGCTAGGGAAATATTCCCCTAGCAGAGCAGAGTTGTTACGTTACACTCTGGGGGACCTGAGCAGGGCTGTAACACTTCTCTGGGGAAACCCTCCCCTGCTGGAGCCGAGTTCTTACACTTGCTTTGAGGAAACCTTTCCCTGGAGCAGGGCTGTGAGCTGCTATGCTTATGGTGACTTTGTGGTGTTCCTTGGCTCTCGACTGCCAGGATACCTTTCCCTCTGAGCTGCAATGCTTAGTCTCCCCACCCCAATTAACCCTACCTAGAAACTCCTTCACAGATACACCCAGAGGTTTGTCTCCAAGGTGATTCTAGGATGACAATATTATCCATCACACAAACCCCGACTCTATGGAGTATGTTTATATGCCAAATTCAGTGCTAAGTAAATAGAATTCAGCAGTGAGCAAGTCATGTATGGTCCTCGTTTGCCGTGGACTGGGTCTCAGTAGGGCCACCAGACCGAGGGAGAACGAGGTGAAGGTACTCAGGATAATTGGGATTTGGCGATGACAGACAGACACAGACACCAGAGTATGCTGTGAAACTGCTGCTATTTTACTGAACATCAGGCTGAGATTTTATACAATGTTAACAAGGAACTAAGTCCAGGAGCAAAAAGAAAGCAATAGACACAATCTCTTGTGGTCACACAATGTGGTTTTCAGAATGATTAATCTTTTCAGACAGAGACATGCTGTGACCTGAATCCAAGAGCCAGGCCACGTACTCAATAACCGGTAATCCATTTCTAGTAATTTATTAAAGACAGTTACAAAGTCCTCGCCAAGAGCCTTAGCCCACCTCTTTAGCACAGGTGCTATACCCCTCAATATAGCTGATCTTGTCTACCTATCATATGTACACCATACCTTTCTGCTTCTAGCCAGCCTTTCCATAAAAGGCAACTGATTCCACAACATTCTTTTTCCCCCATGATTTACCCACCGATTCCCTTCATAGTCATAAGCCCCTGTAAAAGGGAGTGGATCTAAGTAATTCCTACTTCTGGGATTCCAACGAGGGGGTGTCCACCATTTCCCATTAATACAGTATTGAATGTACTTTCCAACCATTTTTGTGGGAGTTGCCAGTTTTCCTAAGTTCTCTTTCTTGTGAGTTTGCATGAGCTGAGTGAGGGTTACCTAACAATCTTTTTACTTTTACATTTTCTTCCTTAGAATCTGTGGGAACCTGAATCATTAGCTCTTTCTGTTCTAATCCATCCATGAGTGCCCCCCACTGAAGTAGGGGTTTTTTGTGTTGTCTACCCAAGGGCTTGAATCATTGGGGGCAGTGCCGGTGTAACAATTGAGGAGTTATCAGGTACGTCAAGCAAGCGTCTGCGGAGTCCAGGCACAGGGAGGCTGTTATTGCCAGAAAAGAGGAAAGAAGCAGGAGTCTTGCCAACCGTCCACGGAAGGCTGGTCTTTAGGGAATAATGTACCCAGGAACCATTGCTCGAGCTGATTGCCAGGGGACCGCCGGGGGCCTAGCCTCGAGAGACACGTGCCCCCCTTCCTCGTGAGACCACCAGATCGGCATTTGTCACACGGGCGATACCGTCGCGGGTGTGGCACTCGTTTCTATGGTTTCATAGCCAGAGGACAAATGGCTAGCTGAAGGTCACAAATTTAGTATTGAAGAAGGGGACCCCATGCAGATGGATCATTCTTACATTTAAAACATTTTCCATGGAAACTGGAGGGTCATGGATGGGAAATGTAACCATACTTGGCAAATAACACCATTGGACACTAGAGTTGGGTGTTAGGGCCAGACTGGGGCCAATAACGCATGAAGTCCCTGACTCCCACAAGAATGATTGGATCCCCAGCCAGGCATTTCATTCTGGCAAAGGAACAAACTTCAAAAGCCCTGGCAGATTTCAGCAGCTCACTAGGAAGCAGCATGGCTTTTCTGGATGTCTAGGCCATGTAAGTGTTCCATGAGCAACAGTACCCACATGGACACTCAGGCCCAGATATGTCCAACTCAGCACCAACACCCCATTCCTGACCCCACAGCATTTTAACCTCTACATTTCTCCCTAGACCATAGAATCTCAGCAGAGAGAATATGATCTGAAGCCCCCTACCGCCAGAGTTTAGTAACCTAACACAGAGCCCAGCAGTGGTTAACTTTTTCTTGCCTTGTTCTGAGGAACAGTGTGTATACTCCTACCCAGTCACATGGACACAGATACACAAGGGCAAGGAGCCATTGAGAGTCAATGGCTCACTGAGATGTGCTGCATGGCTTGTACTGTACCAGACCATGCAGGTACAAAAGCAGCCACACTGTGTTTTCTGTTCTAAAACTGCAGTGTCATGTGAAATCAGCTATACTGGAATCCACCCAGACAGGAACAATGGATTGGAGTATTAGGAAATAGAGGACAATTCCAGCTTGGGAGAAAGAGGGAGGAATGGGGAGATGTTTCCTGATGTGATGGTGTCTCCATGTTTAAGCTGGACTTCAAGCATTTATCAGGCAATCAAGGGAGGAAAACTCCCATTTTTGCTAATTCTGAAAGCAACATTTCTTCTTCCTCTTCCTCCTCCTCCTCCTCTTATTCTTCTTCTCCCCTCCTTCTTCTTTTTCTTCTTCCTTCTTCTCCTCTACGTCCCCTTTTAAAAGAGTCTCTTGTTCAAGGGCAAATGAGGAAGATTCACACTGGCTCTCTCAATTGGAGCTCCTCCGCCCACCCCAGGTAAGGAAGAAGACGCACCCAGAGGTTTGTGCCTTCCTCTCCTTCAGAGTGGACCCATGGTCCAGGAACTTCTCCTTTCCTTCTGGAGTTTCTACAGCTCCCTGGCCAGGGTTAACTCTGAAGGTAGTACTCAAGATATTTAAGAGGTTAAAGGAAGGATACACTAAAAAGGACTTACTGCTAATTCTGAAAACAAATTTCGTCCACTGTCTCACTCTTTAGTATATAAGGTGGTGGTACTGAGGTAATCTAGCACAGCTTTCTTTAGATTACTAGGTTCCCATGAATCTTTCCAGATGTGAAAGTCATCTTCAGTTACACTGTGATAAAAACACTTGGGTCATGGTACTATCTTGTGACTTTGTTCAGATGGATGTCTCACAGCATTCGTTTCCTTGAGATTCCAATGAACATTGGCTTGATTCTTTCAGATTAGCCAAAGGAAATTTGTTTTGTACCCCTTTGTTGCTGAAGATGTCATTTCTCTCTTCACATAAAGATCTAGAATGTGAAAAAAAAAAAAAGATCCACAATGTGCGTTTTACCTGAACATGTATATTTGCATAAAAGTTGCGTACATCCGCGTAGTCAGTTGGTTGCTTTTCTCATTGCTATGACAAAATGCCTATCTAAAGCAATTTCAGGGTGGAGGGCCCGTTGTGGTGGGGAAGGCATAGTGGCTGAATCTGGATTGGGGACCATATGTTCAAACACATGAACCTGAGGGGACACCAGATCCAAACTGTAAAAGGCGGTAACTTTCTCACTTCTCACATGTTTCCTCTTCCTAACTGCTTTCCTGTCACTATTCTGTCTATTCCCTTCTGTTTTATATTAGTAATACCACAGAATCTTAGTTCCTAGGGTGTATTCAGCAAGTATTTAGGGGTTGAAAATGTGTTGAGTTAGACTACGATGATCCGTAGGTTCACCCCCTAGTACAAGGACACAGGCAGTTTCAGGAAGGCTCAAGCCTTGATGAGATCAGCACCGTGGACAGCTCCCAAGACCCTGGCTAGTCAGAGACTAATCAGGTCAAAGGAACCCTTTCAGCACAGGTGGAAGGCAAGAGAATGCCTCCCCCTCCCCACTTCCTTTGACATGAAGTGTATGCTTTGTGATGACAACACTGTAAATTTGTCCCCAAAGTAGCCTTTACCACTCTGCTATATGGTCCTAACACACCAGATGGTAACAGATCAGAGGTTCTTTTGCTAAGTGTCACACAATGAAAAATATTGTGGGTGTCAAGGGTGGATCAAGGATATTGGCTTTCTCTAGGCAAAGCTTAAAAACAGTAAATCATCCAGGAAGAAGTTCTGAAAACAGTTTCCAATGGAATTGACACACTCTCCTCTGCCCTCACTCCCTGCCATGATACCTCATACACATCCCACCACAGCTTCTACAGCTTGCTGTGTGTTCTTCTGTGTTACTGTAGACCTCCTTCAGAGTGGGCCACCTGTCCCCCTTGAGTAAGGTGTCACATTAGATGCTCAATAAATTCTGTTGAATAGATTCAGGGGATCTACATGAATCAGTACTGGGGACAAGGTTCCCATGATCAAACCCTGGCCAGGAAGATCAGCAAGAAAAGCTTTATAATTCCTGACAGTGTGCCCTTTTCTTGTATTCTTGAAGGATATAGATAAACTGATGACTTAGCAAATGGGGGAAAATGGTTACTGACTGCTGATGATTTTTCCATGTTGCTTACTGGCTATTAGGACAACATTGAACGACACTACGGAAGCTACTGGACAGTGTAGTGAATTCAGGCTGTGGAATGGTTCAGTGTTTCCAAGACTAAAGA